>ONZH01002766.1:0-53902 GCA_900303285.1 Rhinella marina
CATAATCTGGTGGCGGCTCTGCACTCGGCAGACTAACACATGTGCCATTATACACCAATACTATTTCCCAAAGTAACAACAACCCATATAAAAACTGCATATAAAACTTCCTGGCTTACGTGTTCAATCTTGTGGTTCAGTGGTTCCTCAAGACCTACCCCAATATGTCTGATTTGCTCACCAAGGTGCGACGCATCTGTGCGCATTTCAGCAAGTCAACCTCGGATGCTGCCACTCTCAGGGCAGTGCAACGGCGCTTACAACTGACAGCTCACCGACTGTTGTGCGACGTGCCCACACAATGGAATTCCACATTACACATGTTAGCCAGGGTTTACCAGCAGCGCAGAGCCATTGTAGACTGCCAGATGACAACTTCCACAAGAACTGGTAGTCAGGTTAGTCAGCTTCCTCAAGTCTACAATGAGGAGTGGACGTGGATGTCTGATATCTGTCAGGTGTTAATCCACTTTGAGGAGTCAACACAGATTGTCAGCGGCAATGCCGCCATTATCAGCATCACCATCCCGCTGCTTTGTCTGCTGAAAAACTCACTGCTCAGAATGAAGTCAGAAGCTTTGCGCTTGTCACAGGAGATGGGGGAAGAAGATACGGTGCTTGATAGCCAGACCACCCTCAGGTCTGTTTCTCAGCGCGTATTGGAGGAGAATGAGGAGAATGAGGAAGAAGAGGAGGAAGAGAAGGAGACTGTTGGCGAGACTGAAGAGGGTACCTATGCTCATTCCTTCTTATCTGTTCAGCGTGTATGGGCTGAAGAGGAGGAGTTGAAGGAGGAGGAAATGGAGAGTCAGCCTATTGAGGAAAGTGAATTCTTGCATGTTGGGACTCTTGCGCACATGGCTGACTTCATGTTAGGCTGCCTTTCCCGTGACCCTCGCATTTTTGCCAACACCGATTACTTGGACCCCCGGTACAAGCAGAACTTTTCCACTCTCATTCCTGTAGAGAAGAGGAGTATGAGAGTGAATCAATATCAACAGGCCCTGGTGCACAAGCTGAAACTATCCTTCCCATCTGACACCACTAGCGGCAGAGGACGTAGTTCTGTGGGCCAACTAGCAGGGGAGAGGAGGGGGGCAGGCAGCTTGTCAAGCACTGGCAGGGGAACATTCTCCAAGGCCTTTGCCAGTTTTATGGCACCCCAGCAAGTCTATGTCACCCATCCCCCAGTAGGGGGGAGCTGTTCAGAAAGATGGTGAGGGAGTACCTAGCTGACCATACCAACGTCCTGCGTGATCACTCTGCTCCATACAACTACTGGGTTGCAAAGCTGGACATGACAACTGGCCTGCCCTGCCGCTAGCATGTTGTCAGAGCGGGTCTTCAGTGCAGCTGGTGGCATCATCACTGATAAGCGTACACGCCTGTCAACTGACAGCGCTGACAGGCTGATGATTATTGAAATGAATAAAGCCTGGATTTCACCGGAATGCAAATCTCCACCGGGGGAAAGCAGCTCAACATGAAGATTCTTTATGTATCCTCTCCTCTCCTCCTCCTCTTTGCACACAAACGCTGAGCCAACAGGCAATGTTTCTGAGGGCCAACTGGCGCTCTTTACAAACCATGTTTACGGAGGGCCACCTACAGGCCCTCTCTCCAATAAATTTTTTAGGAGCGTCAACTACAGACACTCAAAAACAATTTTAAAGGAGGGTCAACTACAGACACGCCAAAACAATTTTACAAAAGGGTCAACTACAGACACTCCAAAACAATTTTTTAGGAGGGTCAACTTCAGACACTCCAAAACAAATTTTTGGGAGGCTCACCTACAGCCATTTGACTGCAATCTCAGTCTGACCAAGGCATTGGTGGTGTCACCGCCATGCTGTGTCAGTGTAAAATTTTATGTGCTTCACCTGCTACCTGAGTGTATCCTGATCACTCTGGGTTCACCACCATGCTGTGTCAGTGTAAAATTTTATGTACTTCACCTGCTACCTGAGTGTAACTTGGTCACTCTGGGTTCACCGCCATGCTGTATCAGTGTAAAATTTTATGTGCTTCACCTGCTACCTCAACTAACTTGGTCACTTGTTGGTGTCAACACTAGAGTGTGGTTACTAGTTCACTGCACTGTAGTATATAAAAAAAGGAATTTTTAGACTGCGGCTAATTTACCGCAAACCACTCCATTTTTCACTGGACTGTAGTACATATAACTGAGAAAATACGTATTTTATAGACTGACGCTACTGTACAGTACACTACATAATTGTTCACTGAACTGTAGTGTATAGAAATGACAGAAAAACGTATTCCCTAGACTGACGCTACTGTACAGTACACTACATAATTGTTCACTGGACTGTAGTGTATAGAAATGAGAAAAAAACATAGTCTTTAAATGGCGGCTATTTTACCGCAAACCACTACATTTTTCACTGGACTGTAGTACATATAACTGAAAAAAAATATGTATTTTATAGACTGACGCTACTGTACAGCACACTATATAATTGTTCACTGGACTGTAGTGTATAGAAATGACAGAAAAACGTATTCCCTAGACTGACGCTACTGTACAGTACACTACATAATTGTTCACTGGACTGTAGTGTATAGAAATGACAGAAAAACGTATTCCCTAGACTGACGCTACTGTACAGTACACTACATAATTGTTCACTGGACTGTAGTGTATAGAAATGATAGAAAAACGTAATCCCTAGACTAACGCTACTGCACAGTACACTACATAATTGTTCACTGGACTGTAGTGTATAGAAATGAGAAAAAAACGTAGTCTTTAAATGGCTGCTATTTTACCGCAAACCTCTACATTTTTCACTGGACTGTAGTACATATAACTGAAAGAAAATACGTATTTTATAGACTGACGCTACTATACAGCACACTACATAATTGTTCACTGGACTGTAGTGTATAGAAATGACAGAAAAACATATTCCCTAGACTGACGCTACTGTACAGCACACTACATAATTGTTCACTGGACTGTAGTGTATAGAAATGACAGAAAAACGTATTTCCTAGACTGCACTACAGATCTCAGCAAGCCAAGGTACAGCAGCAGCAAAAATGAGTACTTTGGGCAATTTATTTTGGGTCTGTGTGGACCACGTGCTGTCCCTTCTGCCACCAGTCACTGTGTACAGTGTGCAGCCAAGATGGCGGTAGCTTCACTACAAGTCCCAGCCAGCAGCCTGGAGGAGACAAAAAAAAAGGTGCTTATAGCCCTTAGAAGGGCTGTTGGATTCTTTGTGGGTGATTCCTGCCTAACCAACATCTAAATTCAGGCCCTAACAATCTCCCTGACAGACAGCAGCTCTATCCCTAATCTCATGAAGACGGCATATGAAGCGAGCATCGTGGGACCAGAATCTTATATTCCCAGGTCATCTGATCTGGCCAGCCAATCCCTGCTATCGACTTGTAGGGGCCCCACGTGATGCTAGGAGGTACCAAAGACTCTCCTGCATGTTGATTGGCTGAAAAAAGGCGCCTAACATGCAGGAAGAGGAAGTTGCCATTTCCTCGAGGATCGCGATATGCTCATCCTAGTAGCGAGCATATGCGAATAACCCTAATGGTCGAACGAGCATCAAGCTCGGACGAGCATGTTCGCTCATCTCTATTCTTCACACAAAATTAAAAATGTTATATCTTTTTGTTTGAAGCCTGAAATGTGGCAAAAGGTTGAAAAGTTCCAGGGGGCCGAATACTTTCGCAAGGCACTGTATCTCATTGAAACCAGTATCTTTGCCTTCACCACATTTGTGCTCAATGTTTTCCTTGTAGCACTGAAAGATTGCATCGATACAACAGTGAAGGATGTACACATTGGTATATTATCTCCATGACTTGACACTATTCACTGATAATACAGCTACAGGGTTAAATGATAACTTCAGCTCTTCTTCATCTGCGCACCTTTTTTCCCACCTTGTGAGCTGTCAGTACATTTTTTTCACAAATACTGCAGCACACAATGCTCTTAGAAAAAGTTTACTACAATGCACTGCGTCTAGAGGCCAATTTAGTTGCCAACAGTTTTCAGCTAAATATTGTAGAAAACAATATAGTGGAAGGTCAGGTCATGCTTATAGCGGCTCGGGTACTTATATTAGTTATTACAATATTCTCTGCGTCTAGAACTGATGTGAAGCGACCAAACAAATTCTCTTTCAGCCTTCTCTCAGAGGCCCTGCCTTATTATACATTGCAGCTGCTCCTTATTTTATTCCCGATTCATATAAGTGGAACGGAATCTGTCAGCAATGGAAAACAGCTTTGCCATAATTTAAAATGAAGTCGATGTGATTGCCAGCTTCTGTGGCAACCATACATGGATTTCTGGACAAGCTTACAGAAAACAGGTTGAGGCATTCAAACTAAGGTATATAATAAAATCCTCGGATTACACCCCCCTTCCCCCATGCTGATCTGGGTGACTTTTTCTGTCCACTGGACCATGTGAGCCCTCTTTAACATCTTGGTTTAGTATTTGAGGTGATCAAAGGCAGATCTGTCAAGCAGACACTAAGGAAAATCTCTTGGCAGGCGTTCTGAAAACCCAGCTGCAGAGAGAGAGTTTGCCAGAAAATATTCATAGGTCATCAATATTCATTCCCGATGAAGCAAATGATATGCACCAAAATGGAAAAGAGCGCAGAAAGTGACGATATTGCTAGGGATCCATGTTCAGTGCCGCCCAACCACTTATCACATATTTAACGTGATTTAAATGTTATGCCTAGAGCCTAATATATTGATTTGATAGGTTGATGGATTATTGGAAATGGCAGGTAATCTACGCTGTAAAATTATTAAAGATTTGCTGTCATCATTACATGTAACCAGCATGTTTATGAGAAGCTGACAGAGTAAGGCATAGAGTGACTGGAAATGGACCCAGTATGAGGTTTTAATACAGGAATTGTGGTTAAGATACAATAATTGCCACCTTATAGGATTAAACATAAATGGACAATCCAGGGAATTATAATAAGAATTGTAATGTTTTACTAAACATATTTCATTAAGCATCTCCAAACTCAAATACAGTATATAAGGAAAAGATACTGTAGCAACATTTACTACCACTAGGTGGAGATGCGCCTTCACATCACATCATGTAGCATAGGAAAAGGTGATTCCTTATTATAATTGGTCAGAGTCCTTTATGTTTATTATACCGTAGTTATGATGTATGTTATCATTGCATGTGTGATGCAGCCAAACTAAAGTTGATGGTTAACACATTAAGTAAAGAATGGCAAGAAAAAGATAACTAACTTTTCAATGGATTTCAATGGCCTTTGTCACAAGATAACCAAGATAACACTGTGCCATGTGTTATCAGACTGAATTTTAGCTCGGCTCCATTTGTATATATTCAGCACAGTGGTAAATAATTTACTACTTGTGAATGGCTTGTTTCCCATAGAGTCATTAACGTAGCACAACAGAAAGTTTGTTCACATATTGTCATAGAAAACGTATCATTTTTATTCTATCTCTCCAACATAAGACAGCTAGAAGTTTTCTCATCTTATAAAACATAACTAGGATATTCCATGATATGAGGATCTGAGTGGAGGACCTGAGAATGAATAGGACATTCTACTGGTGTGATGTGCAAGGAAAGTTAGGAGGGGATGCAGCACTTAACATCATTTTCAGGATTAATTGGGGTCCCAGAGGCCGATTCATCACCTGTCATAAAGTGATGTCATATCCTATATGCTGTCACTTTATAATATGGGAATTATCCTTTAAGGCTACATCCATCTATTTGCAAAGTTGTTGAGATGAGACCCCATACCTCAGATGAGACCCCAATACCCCAGATCAGCTCCCCATGCCTCAGATCAGCCCCCTCATACCTTAGATCAACCCCCTGCCTCCAGCCTCAGATCAGCCCCTAGCCTTCAGCCATAGATCAGGCCCCAGCCTCCAGCCATAGACTGACCCCCAGCCTCCAGCCATAGGTGAGCACCCAGCCTCAGATCATATAAATAAAACATACACTTACCTCTCCTGCTCTAGACGCTGCCATTACTCAAGCGCTCTTCTTCTTCTTCCTGCCGTTTGCTGTGCTGTGACCCGATGCAAACAGCGTGAGGTCACATACCGCCCTCACGTTGTATGCAGCCACAACACAGCCAATGGCAGAGGACCAGAAAGCAGTGAGTACAGAGCCTGGGGAGCACTGCATTCACCACTTCCCGATCCTCCAGTACTAATGAGCGCTTTTATAATGGAAGCACTTATTAGTATTCGCCCCATAAGATACAGTGATATTTTTCCACCACTTTGGTGTGTCAGGTGAAAAATACTAAATGTTTGAATTTTATTTATTTATTTATTTATTTTTATCAAATGTAATAACATCAGTCACTGTCTCCAATGAGGGTCAAATCTCTGTTAAGTCTGCGGTTTATTCCAACTGCTCTCCTGCTGTTCTCTATGGCGCAGATGCCCCATCACTTACCATTTCATCCAGTGTCCAGTTCACTAGTGTCCTTTCCATGCTGCTTCCTCAATGTTCCTGCCTGATGCTCCCTTAGGGCACATGGCCTCTTAAAGGGCCAGTGTACATGTTCTCAAATCCTTCCCCAGCTAATGACTGAGAGGATTCTGTTGTTTACAGCAGGAGGGTGTTTGAGCTTTAGGTTCTTCGGTAACTATCAAAGGTGTTTGATAGTCTAGTGCTATTGTGATTTACCTGCATTAATCCTATGTTATCTCCTGCTTATATTACTGTCATTTTACAAGAGTGTGCCTTTCTGCCTGTGTGTCCCAGCACTTTCAAGCCCAAGCTCAGTTCAATTTGTGTTTAAGTTTACCCAGTCTGTCTTCTCTGTCTGTGCTCCAGCCAAGTCTCTAGCCTGCCTACCTACTTCAGGTTTGCATTATCACTGCTTTCTTTTATCTGCATTAACTTTGCGCTCCAAGGATCTAAATTCCCTAAGATGCCTGTATAGGGATTAAAGGGTGAACACCGGGGAAGGACCATAATAACGGCCTTAAAGAGGACCTTTTACCACTTTGAAAAAATGAAACTGCACTATGTACCAGTGCGTCTGACACTGATGCGAGCAGGGTTGAACTCCTTCGGCCCTGCTGTGAGCAGTCCGCTCTGATTGGACAGCGTTCACAGCAGGGCAGAAGCAACGCCCATTGAGGAACAGGGAGTCTCCTCCTCCCTGTTCCGATGCTTGCTAATTAGCATAAAGCCCGGCAGAAGAACGGGGGTCCCGTGTGAAGCCACCGGGGGACCATTTGGAAAAAAAACAACGCTGCTTGCATCAGTGTCGGACGCACTATCAGGTACATAGTGCAGTTTCATTTTTTCAAAGTGGTGAAAGGTCCTCTTTAAGGTTAGCCCTATGCCATATTGGATACCTGGCAAAGTGGGTTCAAACTCACTGATCCATAACAATCTCATTTCTTAACTTATAAGTATATGTTTTTTTTCAGTATGAATTTTCATGGGAATACTCATTTAAATACTTTGTGCAGATTGTGCTGTACTTTCTACAGACCCACTATGAGAAATAAAAGCAAATCAGAAATAGACATCTAAAATGCTTGTAAAATCACATACTTTCAAGACGTGAGCGAAGAAGACAATCACTATTAGCACCTTTGCCCTGCACCATTTTAAGAAAGCAGACATTGGAATTTCGTTTTTCGAATCATTCAACCTCCTTCCATTTTGACTTTCACTTTGCATTACCATAGTTGAGCAACACAACAATTCCACCTAATGAGGTTTGACGGGAAGCAGAATTCATGGTGACTTACTATCTGTAATTTGCCATTCAAGTAGTTTCTTTTTAAGACTCTAAAATGTCTTTAATGAATACACAGCGGGCCGAGATTTCCTTTAGAAACTGATTGCTAAATCCACAAAGTGACAAGTGTTTAGCTGAGAAAACTCTACAGCTTGATGTGAAACAAATAAACAACAGTCCTGACGTACAATGCAAAAGCAAATGTAGCCCTTCACAGTGGGCTAAGAGGACCACCTACAGCAGTGACACAGTATCTGTAAGGTACTAGGCTTGTCAACTTATTGTAAATCAGAATGTCAGCATTCAGTTCTCAGACCTCAGCTATTGAATTGTGCACATCATGTTGACTTTTCATAACTAGATCTTTTTGAAACCAATAAAAATTATGAAAAGGAAAGTAAAATAGTTTAGTGCTATGACTAAAGGACAAACATGAACCAAATTTCAGGACGCTCAAGATGACAAAACTGAAGTCTCTAGAAGAAGGTTTATTCTGATTTATTTTGTCTGTACTATACCACTGAAAAATTAATATAAAGTATTGTCATGGACAGAGATATACAAATCCTATATAGATGGGGAACGCTTTGTCAGTTTACCTCTGTTGTGAGGGGCAGGTTAATGGTAAATAGTGGGATGGCAGTTCGATTGTTCTTTGGCAGTTACCCAGACAGCTGGGTGACCTGCAGTGTACCCCATTTATTCTCAGGATTGGTGGGAGTCTCAGAGATTTTGACCAGTTGGTGACTGAAGTTACATTTCAACCAGGATTTTAAAAAATAACATGTTCTATTTGATACTGTATTATGGGAATCTTTGACCTTAGGAGCATTGCTTCTTGGGAAGAATAACCTAATAATATGGTGTAGCGGGAAGAGCAGCAGACAGCACCACATACAGTCTTTTAGGCTCTATAATATAGAGATGCAGTCCATGTGCTGCCATACAGGCTTCTGTAGAAAGCTCTGCCCCAAGGCCTTACACTGAACACACAGCACTATATATGCATAAAACCTGCCACCATTTAAAACAGTTTTTACTCACATATCTGGAGAACTTTCTTTGCAGGAAGCCGCTCATCAAACACCTAAATCTCTTTATATATATATATATATATATTATATATATATATATATCATCTTAATAATATAAAAATGAGTTTCTGTCTGTCTGTCTGTCCGTCTGTCTGTTCTCTATGCGCGACCAAACTACTGTACCGATTTTCACCAAATTCGGCACACAGGTACATCAGGTGTCCGGGAAGGTTTTAGACCAGGTCTCATCTCTCTAGGACATACCGTTCCTGAGATATTCCCAAAATATGATCTCCATTAGCCAACATTACAACTGGGAGCTTTGGTTTTAAACTTCAACTGCCATTCTCTGCAAAGGCACACACAGGGAGGGCAGGTTTCCATAACAACCAGGTAATTATCAGCAGCTGAGGATCTCATCCATTCCTATTTACTGACACTGTTAAAGGTATTCCGGTTACCATAAATATAACTTATGTTTTTTTCTATTACTACAGTTCAGTAGTAATAAAAGATGTTTTCCTCCACTGCTGTCTATTGCGTGGGCTCATAAATAAGCATGGTATTGACCTTTAATTCAGGCCACCCAAAAAGAAGTACTTAAAACCTCCGCCTCAGGTCTCACTAAGCCACACCCCCAACTCTGTCAGGCCACACCCCCTTTCACTCCGCAGCCAACAGAGATTGAAAAAATAAAGGTAAAAATCAACTTCTGTCAGCTGCAGGGATGGGTGGGAGGTTGACTTTCTTTCTGCAACAACACACAGAAACATTAAATAAAATAGATTAAATACACCCATGCGAAGCGTCTTGCTAATCCACGCCCCCGACTCTGTCAGGTCACGCCCCCTCCCACTCCGCAGCCAATGGGAATTGAAAAAATGAAGGTAAAAATAAACTTCTGTTTGCTGCAGGGGTGGGAGGGTGAATTTCTCTCTGCAACGATACACAAAAATTTTAGATAAAATAGACTAATTAGAGACTACAACTGTTTGAATCGTCTTGCTAAGTCACACCCCCAACTCTGTCAGACCACGCCCCCTCCCACTCTGCAGCCATTCTGCAACGACACACAGAACCATTAAATGAAATAGATTAAATCACCTATGCGAAGCGCTTTGCTAAGCCACACCCACCCCCCCCCCCCCAACTACTGTCAGCTGCAGGGGTGGGAGGGTGAATTTCTCTCTGCAATGACGCACAAAATTTTAGATGAAATAGACTAATTTCAGACTACAACCGTTCGAAGCATCTTGATAATCCACACCCCCAACTCTGCCAGGCCATGCCCCCTCCCATTCCGCAGGCAACGGGGATTGAAAAAAATCAGCTGCAGGGGTGGGAGGGTGAATTTCTCTCTGCAACGACACACAAAAATCGTAGATGAAATTGACTAATTTTAGACTACGACCATTCAGTACTAATAAAAGATGTTTTTTTCCACTGCTACCCATTGCGGGTCCCCATAAATTACCATTTCATCGACCTGTAATTCATGCCACTCTGACCCCTGCCCCAGATCTCGAGAAACCACGCTCCGACTCTGTCAGGCCACGCCCCCTCCCCCTCCGCAGCCAACGGGGATTGAAAAAATGAAGGTAAAAATCAACTTCTGTCAGCTGCAGGGGTGGGAGGGAAGTTGGATTTCTTTCTGCAACAACATACAGAAACATTAAATGAAATAGATTAAATATACCCGTGCAAAGCAATGTTTTCTTCCACTGTTACTCATGGCGTGTCCTCATAAATTACCATGGCATTGACCTGTAATTCTGCCCACCATCAAAAGAAGGACTTAAAACCCCGCCCCAGGTCTTGCAACGTCACGCCCCCGACTCAGTCAGGCCATGACCCCTCCCACTCCGCAGCCAATGGAGATTGAACAATTGAAGGTAAAAATCAACATCTGTCAGCTGCAGGGAAGGGATGGAGGATAACTTTCTCTCTGCAACGACACACAGAAACATTAAATGAAATAGATTAAATATACCCGCGCAAAGCAATGTTTTCTTCCACTGCTACCCATTGTGTTTCCTCAAATTACCATGGCATTAACCTATAATTCAGGCCACCCTGAAATGAAGGACTTAACCCCCCCCGTGTCCCATTAAACCACACCCCCTCCCACTCCGCAGCCAATAGGGATTGAAAAAATGATGGTAAAAATCAATTTCTGTCAGCTGCATTGACTTTCTCTCTGCAATGACACACAGAAACATTAAATAAATAGATGAAATATACCCAGGCGAAGCCGGGTCTTTCTGCTAGTATATATATATATATATATATTTAGAAGTACAGTAAGAATGAAAGACTGAAAGGTGTCTGGACGGCTTCTCTATTAGATTATTACACCAGCGTAGAGGGAAAGTGAGCAGGGAAGCTACTGAGCATGTTAGACCACCACTGAATGGGGGGAGAAGGTGGAACAGAAGCATAAACAGCACGGGGGCGCTACCAGAGAGGAAAATTGAATCTACCTTAAAAATCTATATATTTTTATAGCAAATATATTTTAATAATTCATTTAAATGTTTATTACAAGTGTAATGTTAATTTAAATATTTTACAAGTAATACATAACTTAGAAATTACCTTAGCTTCGGATGGAAATAGAGAATAAGTAGGTGAAACTATAAAAAAAAGCATCTACTGATAGAATACACTGATGTTGATTTCGGCTGCCTTTCCCTGCCAGTAAAGGAATCTAGATCTATATAAAACATTACCATGTTTTCACTTTCTATGATTTTAGTTTCATGACTTAGAGCAAAGTCAGTGCCAACTTTGTCTGCTTAGTCCTAATTTTACATTTGCCAGTGCTTGGAAGTCCAATTTAAATAGATCTGAGGGATTTCCTGCTGACTTTCTGTCTGGTTGCGCTCAACCAAAAATCTTGAAGAGGTAAATTGCTTTTTCTCAGATCAAGTGCTATTTTAAATGCATTTAAAAGTAATCCACAACACTTTTTGAAATTTGAATTTGCAATCATTACATATAGATTTTTTTTAGAGAAATTACATTCAGCACAATAATTGAAACCACTTACATGCAACCTGTTTACAAGGCATCTGCTGACATGTTTGATAGGGGAAAGGGGATAATATGGAAAACTATAATTCTCTTGTAGGTTGCTGGCTCCTTGACGGTTTGCACAGCAGCAATTATTATAGTAATAACTACGTATATACTGACAAATACTAGCTAAAGATATGCCAGAAAGAAACAAATTTTGGCTTAAGTTTGGCAAATGACATGGGCACTTTAGATGTATACATTGATAGAATGTACATTTGTGTAATCTAAAAGTCTTTTTGAATTTTGCTGGAAGATTATGAATGACTGGCCTTAAAGGGTTGTCTCATCTGAAACAATCCCTTTGAAAAAGCAGTTGAATTGATTTTGCCAGAGAAAGCTACGTCTACCCACACATTACCCTTGTACTAGTCACTGCAGATGTAGCATTCTAGAGGAACTCAAAACCACCAGAAATGGAGGCACTCTTAGGCCTCTTTCATAGAAGCGTGACGGATTGGCTCAGGGTGCGTTCAGGAAAACTCATAGCATTTTGCAAGCAAGTACAGTCAGTTTTGTCCGCGCGGTTGCAATGTTAGGCCACTGAGGCACAAATAAAATAAATAAGTGACTCTGCCACTTGGCAGAGTCATTGGGGATCACTGGACCCAAACTCTGGGCAGCCGGACAATAACGATCGCTCCCGAAGGGCGAAATAATATAGGAGGCAAGATAACAAATAGTAAAGTAAACGCTTACACAAACACGTACTGCGCAACAGCACTTGAGACTGGAGCCAGAGCTTTGGCTTCACAGACCTTCAGACGAGTGATGCCCACCGTGTACCCGTGCTCCAGGAGGGGGCTACGGCACGGCTGCAAGCGTGGCCTTCAAACACTCAGAGTGATACACACTACACGAGAAGACTGAGAAAGTGAAGCAGTATGGGAACCCACGCACCAGTGCAAGAAGCACTCAAACATCCAAGATACAATACAGCGTCAGTAGCAAGGGGACAGGACCATATAGCAGTCGCACATGAACAACAAGGCACCGGCCCTGCCCAGCAGAAGCTCAGGGTTTAAATAGCAGTGAGCTAATTGGCAGGGCATGGTGCCTGACATACTTCCTGTGAACGTCTGGCGGAAGTGACATCACCAGGAGTCTCAAGGACCTGGCGCATGACCACTTCCTGTGCACGTCTGGTGGAAGTGACATCACCAGGGGTCTCAGGGACCTGGCGCATGACTACTTCCTGTGCCGGACCTTGTTCCCTGTAGTAAGACTGTGGGCGCAAGGATACCGCACTGAGATTCACCCGTACCCCTTCAGCAACACCCGCAGCCCGGGAGGGCAAGCGACCGCGTGCACGACGTTGACGCACGCGCCTTACATGCAATGTGTTTTGATGCATTTTTCATGCGCATGATAAAAAAACTGAAGATTTACAAACAACATCTCTTAGCAAACATCAGTGAAAAGCGCATTGCATCCGCACTTGCTTCAGGATGCAATGCGTTTTTCACTGAAGCCCCATTCACTTCTATGGGGCCAGGGCTGCGTGAAAAACGCAGAATATAGAACATGCAGCATTTTTCAAGCAACGCAGAACTGATGCGTGAAAAAAAAACACTCATGTACACAGACCCATTGAAATGAATGGGTCAGGATTCAGTGCGGGTGCTATGCGTTCACGTCAAGCATCGCACCCTCGTTCATGTGAAAGGGGCCTTATATGGACGGCATGCACTGTGTTTCGGCTCAGAGAGTGATAACAATTGATAGAACTCTGCCTTTATCAGACAAACCTTTTAAAGTGGTTGTCCTGGGGGTGTCAATAGATCACATGTCTTTTGAGGGACACATCTCCATTGCAGCCAGTTATTGGTTGCTTCTAAACACATGACCCTTTTCCAAGTATGGACCCTGAGTGCTAAGACTGCAATCGTGGACCGATAGAGCAGGAACCCAACAGCGAAGAGCAGATAAGTATGTTTCCTTTAGGTTTGTTGAGGTGGGAGCCTGGACAATCTCTTTCACCCCTTCACCACCTTGTGAAGTCATGTCGTTAAACATGCAGTGTTTAAAACAGCAGATACCTGTGGCACATGTATGCAGTCAACATTACCATGGCATCTGAGCAGCCTGGAAATGGAATCTGCGATCTCCCGCTCTGGTAACAGCATTCTCTGGCTGAGATGGGGGAACCTATTACACTATAACAGGCATACTCAAACTGCGGCCCTCCGGGTGTTGCAAAACTACAACTCCCATCATGTCCTAATAGCTGTAGACTGTCCAGGGATGCTGGGTGTGGTAGTTTTGCAACAGCTGAAGGGCCGCAGGTTGAGCACAAGAAAAACTATGTAAGTGTGGTATCATTGTAACTGTACTGACCTGGAGAATGAAGGTTACAGTTCAATTTTATCGCATAGTAAACAGTATAAAAAAAAAACCCTCTGAATTGCATTTCTTCCCAATTTCCCTCTATTTATAATTTTATTCCCCCTTCCTACTGCATTATGTATGCAACCATAAATGGTGCTATTAGAAAGTACAACTTGTACAGCAAAATAAGCCCCCATAAGGCTATGTGAACGGAAAAATAATAAAATTAGGACTCTGGAAAGGCGGGGAGGGAAAAATGAAAACACAAAAATGGAAAATAGCAAGGTCCTCTAAGGGATTTTTAAAAGATAAAATAGCTTTATTGATAGATGTTTACAGGTTATGTTATTAGTCAACATTAATGTCAATTGTTTATCATCCTAAAGTTTAATCTTTAGCTGAACATTCCATTAAATATAGCTCTTACACCTAAAGCTACATATCAGAATATATATATATATATATATATATATATATATATATATATATATATACACAGTGGAGGAAATAAGTATTTGATCCCCCACTGACTTTTAAAGTTTTAATACCAAAAAATAAATGAAACGTCTCATAATTTTATGCCAGCTTTATTTTAACAGTGCCACATAGAATATCAAAAGAAAAACGGAGAAAATTACATGAAATGAGAAATAAAAAATAATTTTCATTTCTTTGAGGGAAATAAGTATTTGATCCCCTAGGAAAACATCATTTAATACTTGGTGGCAAAACCCTTGTTGGCAAGCACAGCAGTCAGACGTTTCTTATAGTTTTTTATAAGGTTTGCACACACTTCAGGAGTAATTTTGGCCCACTCCTCTCTGCAAATCATCTCCATATCCTTAAGGTTTTTAGGCATCCATTTGGAAACGCGAAGCTTCAGCTCTCTCCATAGATTTTCAATGGGATTGAGGTCAGGAGACTGGCTAGGCCATTCCATGACCTTGATATGCTTCTTATGGAGCCACTCCTTTGTTTCCTTGGCTGTATGTTTTGGGTCGTTGTCGTGCTGAAAGACCCATCCACGACCCATTTTCAGTGCCCTGGTGGAGGCAAGGAGGTTGTCACCCAGGATTTTGCGATACATGGCCCCGTTCATCTTCCCGTCAATGTGGTGAAGTTAGCCTGTGCCCTTAGAAGAAAAACACCCCCAAAACATAATACTTCCACCACCATGCTTGACGGTGGGGATGGTATTCTTAGGGTCATATTCTGTATTTTTCTTCCTCCAAACACGACGAGTTGAGTTGAGGCCTCAATTTTGGTCTCATCTGACCACAGCACCTTCTTCCAGTCTCTCTCGGAGTCATTAATGTGTTCATTGGCAAACTTGAGGCGGGCCTGGACGTGAGCCTTCTTGAGCAGAGGAACCTTACGTGCACTGCAGTATTTTAAACCGTTACGTCTCAGTGTATTACCAATGGTTTTTTTTGGAGACTGTGGTCCCAGCTGCCTTGAGATCATTACTCAGCTCCTCCCGTGTAGTTCTTGGCTGATTTTTAGACTTTCTCATGATCAATGAGACTCCACAAGGTGATATCTTGCATGGAGCTCCAGGCCTGGGTCGATTGACAATAATGTTGTACTTCTTCCACTTCCGAATAATTGCACCAACAGTTGTCACTAGAGATGAGCGAGCACTAAAATGCTCGGGTGCTCTTTATTCGAGACAAACTTTTCCTGATGCTCGGGTGCTCGTTTCGAGTAACGAACCCCATTGAAGTCAATGGGAGACTCGAGCATTTTTGAAGGGGACCAATGCTCTGCCTAGGGAAGGCTGGGTGAAAACCTGGAAACCTCAGAAAATGATGGAAACACCACGGAAATGGACAGGAAACAGCAGGGGCAGCAGGCATGGGTGCCTCTGAGGCTGCCTAATCCCACCATTACCCCAAATTCTCCTGCAACAGCCTGGTGGTTACCCTCATGGCAATTGTGCTCACCCAGACCAAGAAAGGCGAGGCACATGCCCATCACATGTTAGGGAAGCACCCAACTAGGTGCAACGAAGGTCCATCACCGCCTGCAGGTGACACCACTGCTCATGCTGG
The DNA here is from genome assembly GCA_900303285.1 of Rhinella marina. NCBI lineage: Eukaryota > Metazoa > Chordata > Amphibia > Anura > Bufonidae > Rhinella > Rhinella marina. The sequence goes on from ONZH01002766.1 coordinate 16,276, forward strand.
CACTGCTGTGTTATCCCCCGCCCCACTACGCAGGCATAAGCCTGACACAGCATGGTGACAGCGTAGTGACACCAACAAGTGACCAAGTTAGATTGAGATAGCAGTCAAATGTCTGTAGGTGAGCCTCCCAAAAATTTGTTTTGGAGTGTCCGAAGTTTACCCTCCTAAAAAAATGTTTAGGAGTGTCTGTAGTTCACCCTTCTGTAAAATATTTTTTTTGTTTTTCCTGTTATTAGTTTATGTACAACCCATGGCTGGCATGGTGGGAATATATAGGTTTTGCGTCACAGACGGTCCACTGCACCGTTACATTTTCTTCATCATTGCCAATTACTTTTTCACCAACTGTTGTCTGGCAATGATAAAGGGGAAGGTGAATCCACTGCCAAAGAAAAGTGTCATCCTCCTACAATTCTCCACTTGTTCTCAATTGAAAAGGGGATGTTCTTGCCGTGGCCTTCCTCATAGTGGCCGCTTCTGCGGACGACAGAGGTGGTGTACCTACTGACAGCCTGACCGAACACGATGGCAGACGGGGAGACACTCCCTCATGTAAAATTGTTTTGGAGTGTCTGCGGTTGACCCTCCTGTACAATAGTTTTCTCATTTTTTTTGTTTTTCCTGTTATTAGTTTATGTACAACCCATGGCTGGCATGGTGGGAATATATAGGGAAGCACCCAACTAGGTGCAACGAAGGTCCATCACCCATGCCCATGCTGGCACTGCTCTCCTATCCCCAGCCACACAATGCAGGCATAAGCCTGACACAGCATGGCGGTGACACCAACAAGTGACCAAGTTAGATGAGGTAGCAGGTGAGCCACCCAAAAATTTAGACTGATGCAGCATGGTGGTAACAAAAGAGTGACCGAGTTAGACTGAGGTAGCAGGAGGTGAAGCACGGATGGTAATTCGAAGGTGGAGGAGGAGGGGTTGGAGGAAGTGGCATAGTAATTCTGAGAAACCGTGAACGAGGTAGGCCCCACAATCCTCCAAGTGGGCAGTACATGAGCGGCCCCAGGGTCAGACTCGGTCAGAGTATGTGAAATGCTCAGGGTGGCCGAACGCCGGGCTGGACGGCGGACCCGTTTTGGTTATCGATTGTCGAAATGTTGGCTTACATCAAGTTTAGTATCTGTTCTTATCAGTTACTGTGGCTGTTGGTGGTAAAGTGGTGAGCATAGCTGCTTCCCAAGCAGTTGACCTGGGTTTGATTCCCGTCGATCGCATTATGTGGCCCTGCGGAAAAATTGATTGGAAAGAGGGCCTGTAGGTGGCCCTCCGGAAAAATTATTTAGAGAGAGGGCCTGTAGGTGGACCTCCGGAAAAATTGTTTGGAGAGAGGGCCTGTAGGTGGACCTCTGGAAAAATTGTTTGAGAGAGGGCCTGTAGGTGGACCTCTGGAAAAATTGTTTGGAGAGAGGGCCTGTAGGTGGACCTCCAGAAAAATTATTTAGAGAGGGCCTGTAGGTTGACCTCCGGAAAAATTGTTTGAAGAGAGGGCCTGTAGGGGGCCCTCCTGAAAAAATGAGGTAAAAGAGTGCCAGTTGGACCTCTAAAAAATGGTGGTTTTTTGGTCAGCGTTAGGCAAAGACAACAAGGAGGAGGAGGAGTATGAGGAGTAGAGAAGAGGAATCGGATACATAAGTAATGTTAATCTTTAGCTGCTTTCCCCCGGAGGAGATTTGAATTCCGGTGAAATCCAGGCTTTTTTCATTTTAATAAGCATCAGCCTGTCAGCGCTGTCAGTTGACAGGCGTGTACGCTTATCGGTGATGACGCCACCAGCTGCACTGAATACCCGCTCTGACAGCACGCTAGCGGCAGGGCAGGCCAGCACCTCCAAGGCGTACAGCGCCAGTTCAGGCCACGTGTCCAGCTTTGAAACCCAGTAGTTGTATGGAGCAGAGTGATCGGTCCGGACGTTGGTATGGTCAGCTAGGTACTCCCTCACCATCTTTCTGTACAGCTCCCCCCTACTCTGCCTAGACAGTGTCTTGCTGGGGTGACATAAAACTGGCAAAGGCCTTGTAGTGCGTTCGCCTGCCAGTGCTGGACAAGCTGCCTGCTCGCCTCCTCTCCCCTGCTACTTGGCCCACAGAACCACGCCCTCTGCCGCTAGCAGCATCAGATGGGAAGGATTGTTTCAGCTTGTGCACCAGGGCCTGCTGATATTGCTTCAATCTCATACTCCTTTCCTCTACAGGGATGAGAGTGGAAAGGTTTTGCTTGTACCGTGAGTCCAGGAGAGTGAACACCCAGTAATCGGTGTTTGAAAAAATGTTTCTAACGCGAGGGTCACGGGATAGGCAGCCTAACATGAAGTCTGCCATGTGCGCCAGAGTCCCAACACGCAAGAATTCCCTCATCTCACTGGCCTGACTCTTCATTTCCTCCTCCTCCTCCAAGTCCTCCTCTTCAGCCCATACACGCTCAAGAGTTAAGAAAGATTGAGCACTGGTACCCTCTTCTGTCTCGCCGACATTCTCCTCCTCTTCTTCCTCATCCTCATCCCCCTCCTCCGATACGCGCTGAGAAACAGACCGGAGGGTGCTCTGGCTATCAAGCGACGTATCTTCCTCCACCGTCTCTTGTGACAAGCGCAAAGCATCCGACTTGATGCTGAGCAGTGAGTTTTTAAACAGGCAAAGCAGCGGGATGGTGAGGCTGATAATAGCGGCATCGCCACTGACCATCTGTGTTGACTCCTCAAAGTTGCTCAACACTTGGCAGATATCAGACATCCACGTCCACTCCTCATTGTAGACTTGAGGAAGCTGACTGACCTGACTACCAGTTCTGGTGGAAGTTGACATCTGGCAGTCTACAATCACTCTGCGCTGCTGGTAAACTCTGGATAACATGTTTAATGTCGAATTCCATCTTGTGGGCACGTCGCACAACAGTCGGTGAGCGGGAAGTTGTAGGCGGCGCTGCGCTGCCCTGAGAGTGGCAGCATCTGTGGTCGACTTGCGGAAATGCGCACAGATGCGTCGCACCTTGGTGAGCAAATCAGACAGATTGGGGTATGTCGTGAGGAACCGCTGAACTATTAGATTGAACATGTGGGCCAGGCATGGCACATGTGTCAGTCTGCCGAGTTGCAGAGCCGCCACCAGTTTACGCCCGTTGTCACACACAGCCATGCATGGCTTGAGGTTCGGCAGTGCCAGCCACAGATCGGTCTGCGCCGTGATGCCCTGTAACAGCTCTTGGGCGGTGTGCCTTTTGTCACCTAAGCTCAGCAGTTTGAGCACCGCTGCTGGCGCTTACCCACGGCACTGCTGCTGCGCCTAGAGCTACTGACTGATGGCGCCGTGCCCGCGGATGGTAATTCAGAGGAGGAGGAGGTGGAGGAGGAGGAGGGGTCAGAGGAGGAGGCATAGTACGTCTGAGAGACCGTGACCGAGGTAGGCCCCGCAATCCTCGGTGTGGGCAGTACATGTCTCGGTCCCAGCCTCCACCAAGTTAACCCAATGTGCCGTCAGTGAGATATAGTGTCCCTGTCTGGCAGCACTTGTCCACGTGTCCGTAGTTAGGTAGACCTTCTCTGAAACAGCATTAGTCAGGGCACGGATGATGTTCTGTGACACGTGCTGGTGTAGGGCTGGGACGGCACATCGGGAAAAATAGTGGCGGCTGGGGACCGAATACCGAGGGGCAGCCACCGCCATGAGATTGCAATAGGCCTCGGTCTCTACCAGCCTATAGGGCAGCATCTCCAGGCTCAGCAATTTGGAGATGTGGACGTTGAGGGCTTGGGCATGTGGGTGGGTGGAACTGTATATCCTCTTGCGCTCCAGCGTCTGCTGTAAAGACAGCTGAACGCTGCGCTGGGACACATTGGTGGACGCTGTGAAGGATCATGGAAGCGAAGTTGTGGTTTTCCGGCGGGAGGCACTCGTGCCGTGGTTCTGGGCAGGGGGTTGACTAGCAGAGGCAGCGAGTGACACAGGGGAAGGAGCAGTGGTGTGACCCGCAGGAGGTGGTGAACGGCCTTGGTTCCATTGAGTGGGGTGTTTAGCACTCATATGCCTGCGCATGCTGGTGGTGGTTAGGCTAGTAGTGGTGGCACCCCTGCTGATCCTGGTGTGGCACAGGTTGCACACCACAGTCCGTCGGTCATCCTCACTTTCTTTAAAGAGCCTTCAGAATTGTGAACATCTAGGCCTCGCCACGGGAGCTTCACTACGTGAAACAGTTGCTGCTGATGTACCAGCTCTGGCCCTGCTTCTCCCTCTGGCCACACCACTGCCTCTTCCAACCTGTTCTGGTGCAGCACTCACCTCTCCGCCTCAGAAGCACTGTCTTCACTCGGCTTATCAACCCAGCTTGGGTCAGTCACCTCGTCATCCTCCAATTCCTCAGTCTGCTCCCCCCTCGGACTTCCTGCCCTGACAACAACTTCACCACTGTCTGACAACCGTGTCTCCTCATCGTTCGACACCTCTTTACACACTTCTTCCACTAAGTCAACAATGTCATCATTATCACTCACAGACTGCGACAGTTGGAAAACTTGGGCATCGGGAACGAGGTCAGCAGCAACCTGAGAAGTGGTTTGTGACTCTGGGAAGGGTCCAGAAAACAGTTCCTCAGAGTATGCCGGATCACATTCCAAATTTTCCTGGGAGGGGGCAAACTGGGGGGAAGGAGGTTGAGGTGGAGGATCCAGAGGAGTGCTCCCTTGGGTAACGTGGGTGGACTGCGTGGAACACTGACTGGTGGACAAATTACTTGAAGCATTGTCCGCAATCCACAACATCAGCTGTTTGCATTGTTGTGGTTTCAACAGTCCTCTACCACGTGTCCCTGTAAGTTGAGACATGAAGCTAGGGAGTGTAGTTTTGCGGCGTTCCCCTGCTCCCTCATCAGCAGGTACTGTCTCACCCTGCCCAGGACCACGGCCTCTGCCCCCTGCAGTAATTGAATGCCCACGCCCTCGTCCTCGACCCTTAGCCCTGGGGTTCAACATTTTCTGTATATAAGTGTATTATATATACCAAAAAAATAAATAAATGGGCCTGCTGTACTGAAACCCACAAACTTGTTCAATCTGAACAAGTAAATGTATAGGTGGATAAGTTAGATCAAAATTACGTATGTTATTACGTACCGTGCAGTATGGAGCAATTACACGGAAACTATTAGATTAGGCAGACTTGGTCTGCTTAATTGCAACCCAGACAAATGTCGCACAGAGATTTTTGTAATGTAGCTGTATCAGTGAGAGCAAAAGACCTTTTTTACTGACGTGACTTACAGAATGGGTCACCTGGTCAGAAAATACGGATTGTGCTTTGTATATAGGTGGGTAAGTTAGAGCTAAATTACGTATGTTATTACGTACCGTGCAGTATGGAGCAATTACACTGAAACTATTAGATTAGGCAGACTTGGTCTGCTTAATTGCAACCCAGACAAATGTCGCACAGAGATTTTTGTAATGTAGCTGTATAAGTGAGAGCAAAAGACCTTTTTTACTGATGTGACGTACAGAATGGGTCACCTGGACAGAAAATACGGATTGTGGTGACTGGACAGCTGAACTGTGACACACAGAGTGGTTCCACACAGCTGTATGAAATGGATTTGTATCACTGAGATAAAACAACAAAAAAACTATTTTTTATATATATATATATATATATATATATATATATATATATATATATATATATATATATATTTTTTTTTAATATGACGTGCAGAAACTATCAGAGAGCAAACTTAGCCCCTGCTGACTGTGGCTATTTTGACTGCAACCCAGACAAATGTCGCACAGAGATTTTTGTAATGTAGCTGTATAAGTGAAAGCAAAAGACCGTATTTGATTACGTGACGTACAGTATGAATCACCTGGACAGAAAATACGGATTGTGGTTTGTGGTGAGTGGACAGCTGAACTGTTACACACAGAATGGTTCCACACTGCTGTACAAAATGGATTTGTATCACTGATATATAACAATAAAATAAGGGCTATATATGGCGATAGCTGAACTACTAGTGCCAGCCAGCCCAGCAAGGAGACAAAAAAAAATGTCTTGTAACCCTTAGAAGGGCTGTTGGGTTCTTTTAAGATCACTCCTGCCTAACAGAGAACTAAATCCAGGCCCTAACACTCTCCCTGAAACGCAGCAGCTCTGTCCCTAACAACATCCAGACAGCATCTGAGCCGAGCACCGCGGGCAGTCACTAGTATATTCCAGGGTCACCTGATCAGGCCAGCCAACCCCTGCTATCGACATGTAAGAGCCCCACGTGATGCTGGGTGTACCGCAGAGTCTCCTGGCTTGTGATTGGCTGAGTTTATAGGCGCCAAAAATGCACAATGCGGAAGATGCCATTTCCTCCAGCATGGCGAGATACTCGTCCGAGCAGCGAGCACTTACGAGTACTGTAATACTCGAACGAGCACCAAGCTCGGACAAGCATGCTCGCTCATCTCTCTAGTTTTCACCTTCTCATCCAGCTTCTTACTTATGGCTTTGTAGCCCATTCCAGCCTTGTGTAGGTCAACAATTTTGTCCCTGACATTTTTAGACAGCTCTTTAGTCTTGCCCATGGTGGAGATGTTGGAGTGTCACTGAGACTGTTGGCAGGTGGCCTTTTATACAGGTGACAATTTGGGACAGGTAATGACTTCACTGTGATAAGGGGTGTCAGTGGTCTGTGGGAGCTAACATTAGTCATGGTTTTACTAGGGGATCAAATACTTATTTCCCTCAAAGAAATGCAAATTATTTTTTATTTCTCATTTCATATAATTTTCTCTGTTTTTCTTTTGATATTCTATGTGGCACTGTTAAAATAAAGCTGGCATAAAATTATGAGACGTTTCATTTATTTTTTGGTATTAAAACGTTAAAAGTCAGTGGGGGATCAAATACTTATTTCCTCCACTGTATGTATATATATATATATATATATATATATATATATATATATATACTAGCTGAAGGACCCGGCTTCGTCCGGAGCTCACCGGCCATTCCCCCAAACGACAACTGCAGCTGACAGAAGTTGATTTTACCTTCATTTTTTCAATCCCGGTCAGATGCGAAGTGGAAGGGGTGTGGCCTGACTGAGTTGGGGCGTGACTTAGTGGGACCTGGGGGTGGGGCTTTTAAGTTCTTCATTTGAGGGTGGCCTGAATTATAGGTCGATGCCATAGTAATTTAGGAGGAAAGTGGGTAGCAGTGGAAGAAAACATTTTTTATTACTACTGAACGGTAAATATGTGAAATTTACATTATATGAGGTAATGATTGATGATGAGTTAGTCTAAAACATAAGTTATATTTATGGTAACCGGAATACCCCTTTAGCAGTGTCATCCACAGCGCTGAACTGGCTAGGTTGTTATGGAAACCTGGTGTGTGTGGAGACTAACTACCTGTGAGCTTCTATTGGCTCATAAGGGTCATGTAACCAGGCTTCTATTGGCTAATGCATTTTTTGGGAATATCTCAGAAACGGTACGTCCTGGAGAGCTGAGACCCCTTCTAAAACCTTCCTGGACACCTGATGTACCTGTGTGCCAAATTTCGTGATTGTAGCTACAACGGTGCAGATTCCTTTAGCGGACACACACACACACACACATACACTCAGCTTTATATATTAGATTGCCTAGTCTACACTTTGAGGAGGTTGTAGATTTTTGTAATTGTCTAACGGACATATTACATAAGTTACTGTGAGTGACTTGGAGCATAATTCTAAAAATCTGCAATATATACCACTGTGCTAAAACTTTAGAGAATGACAATCAATCATCAGTTATGAAATGTTCCTTGTCACGTAGGAGGCAGCTAATGTTCTAATGTGAAAACTTAAAAGAAAAATAGTCACAAGATTGTTAAGCATTGTATGAGCACAACTATCACGTACCAAGGAGTTGTCAAACCGTGGCAGATATATTTAGATATTGCGCCTATTCCAATTTTAGTTTGCGCTAAATTTATGATTTTGGTTGTTAAAGGGAACCTGTCATCTCCGAAACACCCCCTGAACTAGAGTAAGTGTTGTATAGTGTAAGTGATGCTGAATCCGATTATGAAAGTTTTATCTTCATACTCACTTCCATTCCGACGCTGTGCTCCCACAAACTTGCAGTAAAATGCACTCACTGGACTCTTCTTTGAGTCCTCTCCATTATGTGAGTGAGCACTGGAGTCCAGTGAGTGCATTTTACTGCTGGTTTGTCATAGCACATCGTCAGAATGCAAGTGAGTACGAAAATAAAAATTACATATTCGGATTCAGCATCACTTACACTATACACCGCTTACTCTAGTTCCGGGGGTCTTTCAGAGATGACAGGTTCCCATTAAATGTTTCTTAATTTCTGAAGTTGTGGTGAAGGGAAGATAAACAGCAAACTCGTTATTTGTGACACAATGCGCCATAAGGCTTTATACTATACATGCTACATACATGCAGACATGTTTTCAGTTGTTTCACACTTTTTTGTTAACTATATAATTCCACATGTGTTAAATCATAGTTTTGATGCCTTCAGTGTGAATCTACAATTTTCATAGTCATGAAAATACAGAAAACTCTTTGAATGAGAAGGTGTGTCCAAACTTTTGTCTGTACTGTATATCCAAATAATGTGGATGTGAAAACAAGCAAGAGCTGTATCAGCACTTTTGTTTTTGAAGATTTAGTTCATATACTGGGTTTGAATGCTTTATTTAAAGTGGTTATATAACATTGATAAGCTATGAATGCAGCAATCGTTAGCTTGACATTAATACAATTACAGTCAACTTTAACTTGACACTTAGCATAACAAAAGCCTTTGAAAGTCAATTTAAAGAGATATTGGCCAATTATCAGGTCATGAATATGAGATCAGTGGGTATGTGACTCCTGGCACCCCTGCCAATCAGCTGTTTGAGGATGCAGAAGTGCTCCAGTGAGCGCTATGGCCTTCTCACAGGTTTCCAAGCACAGCGCCGTCCATTGGATAGTTGGTGTACTTGGTATTGAAAGATCAGATTCATTCACTTGAAAGGGACTGAGCTGTGCAAAGCCATGTGACCAATGAATGTGACCTCACATGGTCTAGAAACAGGCCTAAGCACTCTGGCCTCTTCATACAGCTTATTGTTAAGGATGCTGGCAACTGGAACCCCACTGGTCACAGCCTATCTAAGGATAAGCCATGAATATCAAAATCCTGGAGAACCTATTTAAAGTTTTTACAATTGTCAAGCTAACAATAGTTGCTTCTATATTCTTAGCACAGATCAGTAGCTTTGCCTATGTAAATAGTTATGGAGGCCTTCTATGAGCATTGGGCTCCTGATTAACAGGTGTAAAGGAGCCCGATGCTATTGGGATCTGTACTTGTGGGTGAGGAGAGCACTCACATAACACAGGATTCCAAAGGTTAAAAAGTCCAAATATACCGGTAGTTTTTTTTTGTTTGTTTGTTCAAACAATATAGCGGCATCAAAGTTGGGCAATCATTTTTTTGCAATTTACAGGTATTACACATACTGTAACTAAGAAAGAAACAAAATGCAGTACCTACCAGTCCAAGAGCTAACTAAACAGAGCTTCTCACCTGTGCACACAGCATTAATAGTAGATAAAGCTTTACACAGCAAGCATGTCTTGCAGCTTTCAGACTCTGAATGAGGCGCCTAGATTTATATGTATTCCCACAGTGAAGATGCTAGCAGCTACAACTGGGTTGCCTCAGGCTAGAGGAAAAGGTACTACTGGAGTGGGGAGGGAATGGCAACCCACCATTACATAAACTCCAGCCCACAAAATGCCTTAAAGAAAAGTGTCTCAGCAAGTACACTTTGCTAAAACAAACCAGCTTTTCTGGATTCTTACTGATCAGATCTGGAATCCCTTATAATAATAATGTATTGTAATAAACTTAAATAAGTTTGTTACTTTCTTTAAAATTTTACCCCTCACATGCAAACATACACATACCTGCTGCACCCATAGGCAAAGTTACACACACACTCCATTACTGCATCTTTCCAAAGAGCTTCAATACAGTGGGACATATTTAGAAATCTAGAAGACACGATGATAAATGAATGTTGAACAAGTCATATTATGTTTGAAATCATGGACAATTTTCATGCACAATTGGCCTTTTTTATTGAAAAGAGTGTACAGTGAGAAATAATAGATTTCTTCTCACTTCCATTCAGTACGTTATTTAGTGAGAATGATATTTTCTCCTGGAAGTACATTGTTCATAGACAGCCATCTTTTATGTTGCTTGACATCAATATCATAGTTCACTGGATTGCTTCTAGTGCAAACTATTTGCAGCGATACATCACACTAATAAAACACATTAATTCCATGCTCTTTTTAAAACACTGACCTCATCATCCAGAAATCGCTCATCCTTGGTTTGAAGTTTCTTGATAAAGTTAAATAAGAATTTTGTATGTTATAATCTATCTGTGACTATGAACTGTGGTGAAAGATGCATTCCTTTAATATACTGTATATAACCATTGTGAGCCTATTGTGGGATTATTAGCATAAATTAAAGAATCTAATACGATTACAAAAAGGCCTTTCTTTTTTACAGTTAAAAACGGATAAACTGTCCATTTTTAATGTTTTTTTTTTCACTGATGCCTTTCTGATAAACATACGTTAAAAACAGACCCATTCAATTGTATAAGGCAGTCAGTGAAAAATGGACAAGAAAGAACAAGTTCTATTTTTTTACGTTCATTTTTCACTAACCTTCAAAAAAAACTGCCATGTGAATAACCACATAGATTACCATCGGTCTTAAAATGGACATGTGATGGTTGTTAACAAAATGTCCATCACATGTCCATTTTTCATGTCGTCTGCACATGTACCCTAACAGTTCCACTCTAGTCCATGAGGTTTGCCTGGAATAGCTCTTTAGTATCATTTACAGGAGCTATCTGGGATTTTACCTTAGGATAGGTCATCGATTTCTGATTTTTTTTAGACTACCCCCCGCCACACCCCAATGATCAGCTGTTCTGCAGTAGCTCCAGCACCGGAAGTTGGTGCCTGAACTACACAGCTCCCTCCACTGTGTAGAGGATGGAGCATCTTACTGCATTGCTGCTCACATTGAAAAGAATGAGGATAGGCTATCAATGTAGGTGCATCTTTTACACACTATTAGGATATTATACAGGACAAAAAAAAAAAGAAATGTGTACAAACATCTGTAGTCCTGTTTATGAAATAGTGACCAGCTCCATTAGGCATAAGGCAATGGTGGCGAACCTATGGCATGGGTGCCAGGGGCAGCAATCAGAGCCCTCTCTGTGAGCACCCGCACCCTGGAAAAAGTCTATGGTTTACCAATATGCCTTAGACTTTTCCTGACATTCATCAGAGTAGGGCACGCTATGAATGGCACAGGCAGTGCTCTGAATGTAGGCAGGCTATTATAGATAAATGATAAAGTACATGGAAGACATACTATTTTGGTATTCAGGGTAAATTGCCTTGTTGACACTTTGCAATAAATAAGTAGGTTTTGGGTTGCAGTTTGGGCACTCGGTGTCTAAAAAGTTCACCATCACTGGCATAAAGTATGCACAGAACCTTTTTTTCCATAGAAGCATCATTCTTAATGGGGGTGACTACTTACATATGGCACCCAATGAAGCACTGTATGGCCACAAACATGGTCATGCCATGTGCATGAGACCTTAAAGTAAGGGCTATATTAGACCTAGCTAGTTAACGATGATCTGGCAGTGTAATACTGCCACCAATTACCCAATGAGCTCGGTCATCGGGTAATCTTAATCTTTTAACAGGTTAAAAAATTATCATTTCCTGGCAGCATGCTGTGCTGACTAATCATGATCCACTGTCGGGAAATAATAATTCAGTATGGAGACGAGCGATGACATTAGAGATCACACCACCCCATACTGTGGAGGTGATCACTGCAGGGTCTCCTCCACTGATGAGCAGGCGATTGCCGGGAAGAAAGTGTTCCTTCCCGACCATCTTATGTAAAATCTTGGAGTGTAATAGAGCCCTAAGGCTCTGGGCAAAAATGATATCAAGTATAACATTACTGAAAGAGATTTCACTTGTATGGGAGCTACAGAGGCAGCATAGCATAGTCAGCTACCTCCCGACTAACTCCAGGTGGGAGGAGGTTGGTAAGGGCAAATCTAAGATGACAATACCCATTTAATACTTACATATTATATACAATTCCTGAAAACCTGCACAGGGATAACACCGTGTATTAGTTTAGCCAGAATGTCCTTTTACAACGCATAATTCTGAAATGCAATTTCCTAATATATTTATATTGTGTATGTAAAATGAGGTTGATGACAAAAACTCCCAATTTGGAAAAGACTTTCATTGAACCTATTAGTATTCTCTCTTTTTGTGATTGTAATCCACAATATGTTGCAGATTAATGTCTCAACTCTGTATCGGTATAGCAATACACTGGCCAACAGAAAACCTGCTTGTCCACTTGTCCAGAAGGCTGCCTTTTTATAGCGGAATCTCACTGCAGATTTGATTTCTCTATTACAGAAGTGTGTTATCTTTCTTCAGTTCAGCCACTGCTTATCGCAGAAAGCAGACATTGCTAACTCTTGTGCTCAGTTCTGGCACACAAACACTGTAAAGGCTGAAATTATTCCTTACAGAATGACTTAATTTTTTTCTTATACACCCACATATTACTTTTATTCCGCTGCCTTTTGTAATTTTTCCAAAAGAGAAAAATCTGTCCATGGGTGGTAGAAAGAAATATTTCAAAGTAATTACCGTATTTTTCGCTTTATAAGACGCACTTTTTCCCCCCCAAAAGTAGGGGGAAAATGGTAGTGCGTCTTATAAGGCGAATACTAGTGAACGCTTCCATTATGGTATCGCTCACTAGTATGTATTAGCTACCGGGAGCGGGGAAAGATACTCACCCTCCTGCACTGCAGCTCCGCTCTGGGTCCGTTGCTTCTCTTCTCCAGCCGGCGCTGCACTGTCCTGACCGCGTACAGCGTAAGGACGTAGTGTGTGCACTCTGACACTGCACGCAGTCAAGTGACAGTGCAGCGCCGGCAGAAGACAGAGGAGCGCCGGACCCGGAGCGGAGCCGCGGAGCAGGAGAGGTAAGAGAGTTTTTTATTTTATTCTAATGGGGCAGATCTGAGGTCTGATGGGGGCAGAGTGGGCTGACATGGGGGCACAGTGGGCTGATCTGAGGTCTGATGGGGGCACATTGGGCTGATTTGAGGTCTGATGAGGGCACATTGGGCTGATCTGAAGTCTGATGGAGGTAGAGGAGGCTGATATGGGGGCACATTGGGCTGATTTGAGGTCTGATGAGGGCACATTGGGCTGATCTGAAGTCTGATGGAGGTAGAGGAGGCTGATATGGGGGCATATTGGGCTGATTTGAGGTCTGATGGGGGCTGAGTGGGCTGATCTGGGGGCTGATGGGGGTCTGACATGGAGGGCTGATATGGGGGTCTGATATGAGGTCTGATGAAAAATATTTTTTTCTTATTTTCCTACTCTAAAATCTGGGGTGCGTCTTATCATTGGGTGCGTCTTATAAAGCGAAAAATACGGTAATTTCACTAAATTATTTATTTAACATCAGTGCAGGATATGTGTATATAAGATATACAGCTCTGCTACACACACGGTTCTGCTATACACACACATACAGATCTGCTACACCCATACAAAGCAGTGCTATACTCTGCTATAAACACACAGACCTTCTATACACAGATATAACTCTGGTACACACATACAACCCTTTAGAATTATAGCAGTGATACCTTTTACAGCAGTGGTATCTTTTATAGCAGTGATACATTTTATAGCAGTGGTATCTTTTATAGCAGTGGTATCTTTTATAGCAGTGATACCTTTTACAGCAGTGGTATCTTTTATAGCAGTGATACCTTTTATAGCAGTGATACCTTTTATAGCAGTGGTATCTTTTATAGCAGTGATACCTTTTATAGCAGTGATACCTTTTATAGCAATGGTATCTTTTATAGCAGTGGTATCTTTTACAGCAGTGGTATCTTTTATAGCAGTGGTATCTTTTATAGCAATGGTATCTTTTATAGCAGTGGTATCTTTTATAGCAGCGATACCTTTTACAGCAGTGGTATCTTTTACAGCAGTGATACCTTTTATAGCAGTGGTATCTTTTATAGCAGTGGTATCTTTTATAGCAGTGATACCTTTAATAGCAGTGATACCTTTAATAGCAGTGATATCTTTTATAGCATTATAGCAGTGGTATCTTTTATAGCAGTGATACCTTTTATAGCAGTGATACCTTTTATAGCAGTGGTATCTTTTATAGCAGTGATACCTTTTATAGCAGTGGTATCTTTTATAGCAGTGGTATCTTTTATAGCAGTGATACCTTTTATAGCAATGGTATCTTTTATAGCAGTGGTATCTTTTACAGCAGTGGTATCTTTTATAGCAGTGATACCTTTTATAGCAGTGATACCTTTTATAGCAGTGGTATATTTTATAGCAGCGGTATCTTTTATAGCAGTGATACCTTTTACAGCAGTGGTATCTTTTATAGCAGTGATACCTCTTATAGCAGTGGTATCTTTTATAGCAGTGATACCTTTAATAGCAGTGATACCTTTTATAGCAGTGGTATCTTTTATAGCATTAAAGCAGTGGTATCTTTTATAGCAGTGATACCTTTTATAGCAGTGGTATATTTTATAGTAGTGATACATTGTATAGCAGTGGTTTCTTTATTGGCTAACAAAAAAAATGTTTGTGTTTACAAGCTTTCAAATAACTGAACCTCCTTCACTGTCGGATGAAGGAGCCTATGTGCTCTGAAAGCTTGCAAACATCATTTTTTTTTATGTCCAGCAATGGAATGAGACTTTGAGAATTTGCTAAACACTGCCCCCAAGATACATAGTAGTGTTCTCTTGTTAGTTTTGTTAAAGGAAATTTTATCTAAATTCAAGCAATTTCAAACTGAGATGCAAAGAAATTATAACATTTCGATCCAGAGCCCATGTAAATTGCATTGTTGTATGTACTGACATTATACAGTGGAATATTGCATATTCCATACAGGTCCAGGATAGTTTGTCATTTTTGGTTTTGGCTTACAGATACTGATGCAAAATACCAACCAAATACTACTGTGTTTCACATGAGCATAATACAGCTCCATCTTAGCAACTGTCTTTTGGTTGTAGATCACTTTCACACAGTGAGTATTTGGTCAGTATTTTGCATTCGTATTTAGAAGCCAAAATCAGGAGTGGTCCTTACAGATAAAAAGGATAATAGAAATATGTGGGCCTCTTATGTGTTTTAGACCCACAACTGGTTTTGGCTTACAAATATTGATGTAAAATATTAATAAAAATCCTGACCATGTGAAAGTGACTTTAGAATTTAAAATAACTAATTTTATAAAATTACTGTACGATATTTGTAAATTAAACTAGGAGTGGGTTTAAAGCAGAGAATCATAGTAACATAGCTGAAAAAAAGACATCTGTCCATCCAGTTTGGCCTGTTGCCATACAAGTTGATCCAGAGAAAGGCAAAAACCCTGTGAGGTAAAAGCCAATTTTCCCCACTTTAGGGGAATAAATTCCTTTCCGATTCCAATCAGGCAATAATAATTACTCCCTGGATCAACGACCCATCTCTAGTAACTATAACCTGTAATATTATTACCCTCCAGAAATACATCCAATCCCCTCTTGAACTCTTTTAGTGAACTTACCATCACCACCTCCTCAGGCAGAGAGTTCCATAGTCTCACTGCTCTTACCGTAAAGAATCCTCTTCTATGTTTGTGTACAAACCTTCTTTCCTCCAGACGCAGAGGATGTCCCCTCGTCACAGTCACAGTCCTGAGGATAAATAGATGATGGAAGAGATCTCTGTACTGACCCCTGAGATTATATATATATATATATATATATATATATATATAATTAATTTTTTTTTTTTTTTGTGGGGAAGTTAGCTCAGTAGAGTGCGTTTTTTTGTAGTGTGAACAGCAGTCAGAGTCCCAGACACAACATAAAGTTCAAATACAGGCTTGGCCTGCGTTTACTGGCAGGTTCAGAAAACAAATGAAATGTAGCCTTTGCTTCAGGCATAAACAAAATAAACCCTGCTTGTCCAGCACTAACTAAACATAAGGTAGTTTCCTCACTATACGTGCAACTAGCTACAACCGCACGAACAAAACATATTATACAGTTCAGTCCGCAAGTTTTTACCTTTGATAGCTTCAAAAGTATCTCCTGAGGCCAGCAGCCTTCAGCATTCCTAGCTGCACCCAGCCTCACTCTGTCTGCAGATCTTGCAGGCTTTATGGACCTGCTAATGGTCCAGCCTCAGCACCTGTGGTGCCTGACTCCAAACACTAAGACCCGGAGTGGAGGAAGTGGGATGGATGGCCCCACTGCCAAACCTGTTATCCATCCCAAAAAACCAGGCCCAAACACATTTTATCAAAACATCTCCAGCAACTACTTTTGCTGGAGACCATATCGCACTTTCCTGGTTTCCCATGTCTCCTGGTGGGAGACATGAACTTCCCTCAGTCTCTAGTAGGCATAATAGCTGAACCCAGGAGAAATAAACCGAACATCCAGGATTAATCCCTTCAGTGTCTCACTATATATATGTATATATATATATATATATATATATATAGTCTTTTTTCTAAAGTGAATAACCCTAATTTTGATAATCTTTCTGGGTACTGTAGTCCAGCCATTCCAGTTATTACTTTAGTTGCCCTCCTCTGAACCCTCTCCAGCATTGGGGCAAATCTTTTCATTACTGATTTTGGTTTCCAAATATTGATATTGAAAAACTGATTAAATGCAACCACGTGAAACCAACCTATGGTAATACACATTTTCTCACCTATAAGTACTATCATGGAATATCACACACCCTAGTACAATATAGTAGCTTAGAATGCTTGTACATGATGAGGCTGAGCCATTGTAACCACATGTGGATTATCACTAATTGCTGCCATTCCATATCAAGTTCAGGTGAAGCAGTGTTCAGTGTTTAGATCTTCTACGGCGTCAGTTCACATATGTCTACACTCTGATGTTGTGACGTACCTTCATCCAACAATTACTAGTCAAGATGATATAATGCCAGACTGTCTAGCTCTAGCATCGGTCACATGTAAGAACAGCAGTGAAACTAGAGCAGCAATTCGGAAAAAGTAACTTTTTGTGTATGCATTTTAATCAAAAGCTTGAAGACAGAAGGGCTCTGCTCAAAGTTAACTTTATAGAGTAGATCAGTGGTTCTTTTCTTTATCAGACCAAGTCCTACTAGTACTAAAAGTTAGAACTGTGCACTCACAAGTAAGTGAACAGTGATAAATGTTAACAGAAAAGTGCTATTCTCTCTCTGCTTTCATAGGCTCCATTCTAAGCCTCTGTCAGTGGTTTCTTCAGATTTGACAGAAAGAGAAGCACATCATGAAGCACTAATCTTTCTGTCAAAATGACAATCACCAAATTAGGACCCATGGTGGATGACTATTATTTTTTAAATTACATTCCACATAACAAATTATATTTGAATACAGATGTTCTCTTTCCTCATCTTTTCCATTCGGACCAGTCCATCATGATGACTTCGTTCAGTCATGATTTGTCTCTTCAGAGTTTGTCACATGGACATCTTAGGTTCCCACTTTTCCATTATCCTCCCCACCTTCTCAACAACCTATCCTGCTATCTCCAATACTGTTCCTGCTGTGATCCTTAAAGGGTTATTCTCATTTTAGACAATGGGGGCATATCGCCCTCCATTCATTACTATGGTGCCGCTGAAAATAGCCGAGCGCTCGCTCGGCTACTTCCGTCGGCTCCATAGAAATGAATGGGAACGGTGGCCGCGCTTGTGCGCTGCGCTCCCATTCATTTCTATGAGCGCAGCGGGGAGCTGTGCCTGGTGGTGGCTGGACCCCTGGAAACCGGGGTCCTCCAGGCGCAGCGCTCCCCGCTCCGTTCTGGATATAGGTGCAGGTCCCAGCGGTGGGACCAGCACCTATAAGACAATGGGGGCATAGCCTAGCGATATGCCCCCATTGTCTAAGATGAGAATACCCCTTTAATACTATACTTCAGAAACAGATAATCCTGAAAATACTAGTACCACACAAATAGTGCCTTCTTCAATAATTATTGCCACACTATGCCATCAAAAATAATTGTGCTTCTGACAGTAATTGTGCCATAAACAAAGTGTCCCCCAAAAAATGCTGATCTAGTCTGATACTGTGCCAGGGTACCAACAGCAATGGTGTCTTTCAACGTCCCACTAATAGTAATAACTCTCTCACAGGGTGCTCCCATAATAATAATAATTTTCCCCATAGTGCCTATAGTAGTAATCATGTTTCTGGTTGTCCCCCAGTTGTAATAAAGTCCACCATTATGCCCCCAGTAGTAATAATAACTGCTATAGTGACCCCTAAAATAGTAGAGCAGACCATAATGTCCCCACTAGTAATAATACCTGCATAGTGCTCCAAGAAGTATTAATGTTTTCATATAGTGCCCTCTAAGGTGCCCTGCAGTAATAAAGCCCACTATAGTGCCCACAGTAGTAATAAAGCCTCCATAGTATGCTCCAGAAGTAATAATGCCCACAAATCTTGCCAAAGGAAAATAATCTCAAATACTCACCTCCATGCCGCTGCCTGCAATGTATGGCAGGACACACACCTCTTCCACCATGTGTCCTGAGCTAACTGCAGATAAGCTGAGGTAGTCATGATGATGATGTCTTTTAGCCTATGAGAGTGAACAGCAGTGAAGGACAGCAATACAGTTGAATGTTGAGAGGCCCTAGTGACCAGCAATGAAACATTTCTAGCTGCTAGGGAAGTCCCACGTACCACACTCAGCCCCCATGTGTATCACAGGTTGAGAACTACTGGACTAGATGACCAGGGTCAGAATATATTGCTAAAGGATCCTAAGATGGGTTTAAGCTCTAGTAGTGGACAATTACAAGTAGAGACAAACTTAAGTTGTACAGCAGAAAGTTGGGTCCTGAAAAATTTGCAAGGTGCTCCATTGTGATGCTTCAGTCGTACTGCTGCAATGCACATAATGCTCAGTTAAGCAATGTAACATATTCCAATTTCAATTATCTGCCAGTGTTTCTTCAGAGCCATCTCTGACAGCTGCAGCAGAAGCAGACTTTCATTGTGATGGAAAACGGGGTCATACATATTTTTAAGAGTCTGTATTAGATTTTAAAGATTGTTGGATATTGTTTAATCCTTTGCCCACCTCAGTTGATGTTAAAATCATTATGCTTCGCTGGATACAAAAGAACATCGGACAAATAGAAAAGTCCAGACACAAGAGTAATGAGTAAATACATTATATACAAAAGTTAATAGGAAACTTGCAAGCAAGATGACATCGCGCAGCAGTTACAAATAAGCAAAATGTCAGTGCTGTAATTGCCCAGATGTATTGTTCCATTATTTTAGCGCAGAAATCTGCTGCTATGTAGTTAGCTGCAAGTCTAGGAATGTTAATAATTCCAGATAAATGCAAGTTGTGTGTTTCTACTATACCACATAAATATTTGCTGCACAGTACTTTCTGTTTCTGGCAATTACAAAAATTATAGATGCACTGTACATGATTGCAGATGAGCAAATCAATTTTAAAATAATCAGGTTTGTTATGAATTTCCCAAAAATTGAATTTCCAAATGAAGATGAAGTTTTGGCAACTCGATTTGGACCAATTGCACTAACCAGTGCTGGTCATTTTATATATATATATATATATATATATATATATATATATACAGTCATGGCCAAAAGTTTTGAGAATGACACAAATATTATATTTTCACATGATCTGCTGCCCTCTGGTTTTTATGTGTGTTTGTCAGATGTTTTTATCACATACAGAAATATAACTGCAATTATATTATGAGTAACAAAAGCTTATATTGACAGTTAGAATGAGTTAATGCAGCAAGTCAATATTTGCAGGGTTGACCCTTCTTCTTCAGGACCTCTGCAATTCTCCCTGGCATGCTCTCAATCAACTTCTGGACCAAATCCTGACTGATAGCAGTCCATTCTTGCACAATCAATGCTTGCATTTTGTCAGAATTTGTAGGTTTTTGTTTGTCCACCCGTCTCTTGATGATTGACCACAAGTTCTCAATGGGATTAAGATCTGGGGAGTTTCCAGGCCATGGACCCAAAATCTCTATGTTTTGTTCCCTGAGCCATTTAGTTATTACCTTTGCTTTAAGGCAAGGTGCTCCATCATGCTGGAAAAGGCATTGTTGATCGCCAAACTGCTCTTGGACGGTTGGGAGAAGTTGCTCTCGGAGGACATTCTGGTACCATTCTTTATTCATGGCTGTGTTTTTAGGCAAGACTGTGAGAGAGCCGATTCCCCTGGCTGAGAAGCAACCCCACACATGAATGGTTTCAGGATGCTTTACAGTTGGCATGAGACAAGACTGGTGGTAGGCTCACCTCGTCTTCTCCGAATAAGCTGTTTTCCAGATGTCCCAAACAATCGAAAAGGGGATTCATCAGAGAAAATGACTTTACCCCAGTCCTCAGCAGTCCACTCCCTGTACCTTTTGCAGAATATCAGTCTGTCCCTGATGTTTTTTTCTGGAGAGAAGTGGCTTCTTTGCTGCCCTCCTTGAGACCAGGCCTTGCTCCAATGCACTCACACCTGCCTGCTGCCATTCCTGAGCAAGCTCTGCACTGCTGGTAGCCCGATCCTGCAGCTGAAACACTTTTAAGAGACGGTCCTGGCGCTTGCTGGTCTTTCTTGGGCGCCTTGGAGCCTTTTTGGCAACAATGGAACCTCTCTCCTTGAAGTTCTTGATGATGCGATAGATTGTTGACTGAGGTGCAATCTTTCTAGCTGCGATACTCTTCCCTGTTAGGCCATTTTTGTGCAGTGCAATGATGACTGCATGTGTTTCTTTAGAGATAACCATGGTTAACAGAAGAGAAACAATGATGCCAAGCACCAGCCTCCTTTTAAAGTGTCCAGTGGTGTCATTCTTACTTAATCATGACAGATTGATCTCCAGCCCTGTCCTCATCAACACCCACACCTGTGTTAATGGAGCAATCACTGAAACGATGTTAGCTGGTCCTTTTAAGGCAGGGCTGCAATGATGTTGAAATGTGTTTTGGGGGATAAAGTTCATTTTCTAGGCAAATATTGACTTTGCAAGTAATTGCTGTTAAGCTGATCACTCTTTATAACATTCTGGAGTATATGCAAATTGCCATTATAAAAACTGAAGCAGTAGACTTTGTAAAAATTAATATTTGTATCATTCTCAAAACTTTTGGCCATGACTGTATATATATATATATATATATATATATATATATATATATATATATATATATATATATATCAAATTCTGTATAACAGTGACAAAAACAGCAGGAAAGATGAAGAAGGAAGATCACAAGTTTGCCTTGCCTGGTGGGCTTACCCATAATGCCTTGTAGTCAGCCTCACAGCCAATAAGGAGCTCTTAGATATTTTGTATGTCTCAAGCAGAGACACCATTCTGAGCTCAACCACTGATGTGGCAGATCTTACAGAGATAGTGTTAGGAACTGGGAATATAATATATATATATATATATATATATATATATATATATATATATATATATACACACACACACACACACACACTGTTTTGCTCAACACATGAGCTATTTAAGAAACAGTACTTTTTTATCTGCATGATCTAGATTTTTTTTTTCAAAAACTGACTGTAAAGATTCTGTATCACCAGGAGCGTAAATTTTTCCATATATGTACAATTGTATCTTTTGTTTCCAAAAACCTGTTGCAAATGTTCTTCAGTTAATAGGTGTACAATTAAAGGGTTTCAGTCACCAGAATTAACCCCCTTACACTGGCTGACATTAGCAATGTGCTAATGTCAGCAGAATCTAACTCTGCTATTGTTAGGTTTATTCATGCCCCCATTCCTGCATAATTCTTACTTTTGTAATATGCAAATTAGCCTCTAGGAGAAGGGGGGGCGTTGCTCCTGCTCCTTGAGTCTCCATTCTCCTACCTCATTCCACACCCGCCGTCCTTAATTGACAGGACCAGCGTTCGTCTTCTCCTGCCAGCCCTGTGTACTGGGTAAATCTTGCACATGCGCCGTGCAGTTTACCTAGCACACAGGGTCGGCAGCAGAAGAAAAATGCTGGTCTGGCCCTATCAATCAAGGTCAGCGGTGCGTGGAATGAGGTAGGAGAATGGAGCCTCTAGGAGCAGGAGCAACGCCCCCCCTTCTCCTAGAGACTGATTTGCATATTACAAAAGTAAGAATTCTGCAGGAATGGAGGCATCAATAAACCTAATAATAGCAGAGTTAGATTCTGCTGACATTAGCACATTGCTAATGTCAGCCAGTGTAAAGGGGTTAATTCTGGTGACAGAAATGCTTTAATAATTTTTACTGCATTATCAGCTGGGTTTGGGGTCATTTATCAAACTTGTGTAAAGTAGAACTGGCTTAGTTGCCCATAGCAACCAATCAGATTCCACCATTGTTCAAAGGAGTTGTCCAAAATGTCTTTTTGTTAGAGAGTTTGAAGATCGGAGAATAGAGAGAAAGAAAATAATGCAAAAAATAAAAATACAACAGAGAAAGACAAAAGAGAATAAATATGAATTCTAGGAGTACTAGAGCGTCATACACAAATTTTCAGGCCAATTGGAGCATTTTGAAGGACATACATAAATCAAATCCTACAATCAGTTTATAAGACTTAGACCTAAATGAATTTCAAGAAAATCATTCATCTCTATGCATGACATGAGGTGCCTCCAATCTTATGATAAATAAATAGATAATATCCACCCTTAACTTTCCACAAATGTTGTCAATGACTCTTATAATACAAATTCAATGCATTATCGCAACATGCTAGTTAAGCCCTTTATATGCTGCAACTCATATCACAACTACTGGATGGCCACATATCCACATGCATAACATTAAACATCTCCAAACAGAGTATTGCAAAATCATGATTTTTTTAAAAGCTGGTCATTTTGTGCCACTCATCTTGGGATATGTCAAGCCAAAAGCTAAGGGAAGGGCTGTATCTATATGTGGTCACCTAAACATAAATATCATGACAACATATGTTTGCTGACTGAACAAGTCAGGTCAATAGCTATTACTATAGTAAGCTTTGGGTCCATAAGAGTAAGGATGCACATGGATTCAGCCACTAGGCCTGGCTCAACATTTCTGATCATCCATCACATATCAGAGTTGCTACTTATACTTTACCCAATGACAGCCATTTCCTTCCGTTGTTCATGGTGACCTCAGCTTTTTTTGAACAGCTACGGTTCAGATTTTGCATTCAGAAGAGGTTTGGAACTCTATAGATTATTTCACCCAAGGACAAATAAATGTATGCAATGTATGCTTTAGAACTTGACCATGATATTAAGTGCACTTGTACAGCCAAAAAGAGATATGTCCGCCTCACTTAAGCTTTAATCTGGTTAAGGACACCAATTTCTCATAAAAATCAATTCAATACAATTTTGCACCGTGCTAGAAAACCTTTGACAGGGTACAATTCACAACACAACCACCAGGAGCCACAAAGATACATGTTGGAAAAACACATTGTGACACAATATTGTTAAATCACATTGATTTGAAAAGCTGGTCATCTCGTGACATACATATCAGGACAAGGGGAATGGTAAGGAAGAACATGTTTTACTTACCTTCACATCTTTTATCTCTCTTAGACATTACCACTTCATAATAAGAGCACTTTCTACTAGTCCCTGTGGGTCAGAGTAATTCTAGCAGGTTAGAATTGATAACAAATTACATTTTTAAAGGGTGCTATTTTATGGGAATTCCACAAATGTATGAGCTCATACTTTAGGTTGCTCTTATGATTTTGGCCATGTAAATGTATACGTAATATGTATGTGTATTACAGAGGTTAGTTTGTTCCATCTCAAACTGATACCACAAAGCACTATAGTTTTCATAGGAATATACATAAATCTATTTTGAAGAGGTCTCACAGGAGCAAGATATAGCTTACTTCTAGAATATCTCAAAAATTTCAGGGCCTGCCAAGCTAAGCCAGCAATGGACATGTATTGAAACTGATTGCTACTGTATATGCTTTGAAATGAAACTGGTGATAGGCGCTTCATTCTACAGGTACCTTGTTCCTTTTTTTTAGGTTATACTGTGTATATAAATAACCTATGTATATAGTTCAGGAATTATTCTGGGCTTGTACTGTGATATGTCCCAGAATCTGGTCCAGATCTGTGTTCAGTTATACTCGACTTTAATAATGTATTTTTGTTTTTACATCTAGATGTGCAGTACATTAAAAGAAGGGATATTGTTCTGAAGAGGGAACTTGGAGAAGGAGCTTTTGGGAAAGTGTTTCTTGCTGAGTGCTACAATCTCAGCCCAACTAAAGACAAGATGCTTGTAGCTGTCAAGGTAACAAAACAAGAACTACTTATCTGTAAACATTATTTTCTTCTTCACAGTATACAGTATACATTTGTGGAATAAAACAGCTTCAGTGTTGGTATTTAAAACTATGACAGAAATTGTCCATGGTCTTTAAAATAAACAAGTCAACTAAACAGTAATTCTATAAAGTCATTAATAAGGATGTGGTAGTTTTATGTCCCAGCCTGTTGAGCAGATATTCACAAATTAGTATCTTCTATATTAGGGCTTGTTCACATCAACGTTAGGGATTCCGTTCTGGCCTTCCGTTATAACATCGTTATAACGGAAAAAAATGGAATCCTTAAGACAGAAATCAAAACGGAAGCCTTTAGAGGCATTCCGTTTTGATCAGTCATAATAGAAGCATATAGGCAAGCATAACAGATCCGTCTGGTTTCCATTATGCTGGACGGAAAACAAAGTTCGGTCGACATTGGCATTACCACTAGTATCTGTCTCTAAAACAGCCTAGGGCAGTGCTATAAACTGCCCCTCTGTGACATCACCGGGAGAGCTGTGCAAGTCACAAAAAATTCAGCACTGCTGGATTTTTTTGTGATTCATGTAGTGACCCCATTCATTTCTATATGGGATCACCACTACTCTGTTATCCTTGCCACAACACATGTCGTGTAACCTTACCCTTAGGAATAAAATTATATCTGACCTTTATATGACTGGAATTCCATATTTTTAACAAGTTTTTTTCTTTAGAAGACTTTGAGGGTCATTTATCAAACTGGGCTTAGTTGCCCATAGTAACCAATTGGATTCCTCCTTTCACTTTCCACGAGAGCTGTCCAAAATGAAAGGTGGAATCTGATTGGTTGCTGTGGACAACTAAGTCAGTTCTACTTTACACCAGTTTGATAAATGACCCCTTTTATCTCTAATTCATTTTCCTTGATCTGATGGGTGCAGACTAGCTGCTATAATGTCTCCCATACACAGCACATCCAGAAAAGAGGCGATTCTGCTCTGTTATCTCTCAGTAGCAGCATGGAGGACGATATACAGTAGAAGTAAGCAAAAACAACAGTGCCCATTTACATTATAGAATACATCTATTTATACATTTATATTTCCCTAAGGGTTCCATAGTAGAGATTATCTTGAGTGCATGGAAGGGACAGAGTGTAATTTAAAAAAAAAAATACACTATAAAATAAAGATTTAACTTTAAGGAATATCAGTCAATAACTGATTTGCACTATCCAATATCCTGCATTGATATTGTGACTAATATTTAATTATAATGTAGTGGAAAATCAGTTATAATAAGCGGAAATACAATTTCAAATGCATGTATCTGAAAAATGTATTTACAAAAATATTCCTCATGAGTAGCCTCTTAGATGAAACTGATGACCACTATTAGAGTAATTTCTTCACTGTTCTCTGGTACAACATTGTGAGTCAATCATTGAGACAAGCTAATTACAACATTCACAAGGAAGGGCAAACCAAATCCAGTTATCACTAGACACCCCCTAATTACTGACAAGTTATCTAAATCATGTTTTATGACAGGTTTTCATTGAGGCACTTGTCCAACTTATTAATACAGAAAGAAAAGAAAGAATGGAAAAACAAAAGACATTGGGGGAAATTCATGATTCAATCCATATACATTCCAAAGTTCAAACATGGAGCTTCCATCATTGCCCACCGTGGAACCTCACTTCTCTCCACTCTTTTTTTTTGTTTGTTTTAAATTCAGATATTTTTTCACTTTTCTCCACTCTACTAAACTTCCATATACTTGTGCAAGGCAATAATATCCAATTAAGTCAATTAACTGCATATGTGTATAGTAAATACTCAAAGTCCATCCAATACAAAAAGTTCCTGCATTCCTTTTTATTACAATCTTCATATACAAACATGGCTCTGAACAGGGGCGTAAATAGAAATCACTGGGCCCCATGGCAAGAATCTGAATTGGGCCCCTTGTGCGTGACCTATAGCACCCCGTGGGTACGTTCACATCTACTGCAGAGGCCTCCGTTGCAGATTCTTGCAAAAATAAAGGGCAAAATACCGCTGCATGCAGGATCTCAAATGACCCCATAATTGTGAATGGGATCTGGCAGGTGCCGGCAGTGTTTGGCATATGCTGGATCTTACGATTCTGCTGGTATGCTGGAACAGAATACCGAAATAAAGTGATTACTTAGACTTACCCAATGAATTGTGCCTGCTGATGCTACTTTTTATACAGTGTGCCATCCTTCTCCATGAACTGTGCCCGCTGCTGCTACTTCTTATATAGTGTGCCATCCTTCCCCCATGGACTGTGCCTGCTTCTGCCTTCACCTGCTCCCCAATGCTGACTTACTGGGGCAGATCTCCACTCAGGTGGTCTGGAGTCTGCACTGGTGACGCCGCTGCATCAGGTCAGGTCCAGACTGGTCAGTCAGGTCACAGTGCGACGTATGCTGGCCGAGGAACAGGATAGGGACATTTTACAAAGTGCAGACACAAAAATCTAAAGTATTTAATCCAGGTACAACTTATGTTTCTCTGACTGCTGCAGAACCTCCTAACACACATCTCAGCTGCTGCAGAAGCTCCTAACACACCTCAGCTGCTGCAGAACATCATAGTACACTTCTCAGCTGCTGCAGAAGCTCCTAACACACACCTCAGCTGATGCAGAACATCATAAATAATACACACCTCAGCTGATGCAGAACATCATAATACACATCTCAGCTGCTGCAGAACCTCATAATCTGATGCTAGAGAACATATAAGGCTTTGATCACATCTGTGTCGGGTCCTCAGTCGCAGATCAGGTCATGAATTCTGGACACAATTTTATAGCCTGGCAGATGGAAACCCCTCAGATCCAATCATAGTCAGCGGGATACGTCAGGTGTTGTCATCCATGAAGTGCCAGATCCGGAATTGCAGTGATTTTCGTTGTTTTGCTCCTATGACAGCAGAACAGCGAACATCACCAGCACAGATGTGAACAAAACCTAATAAACATCTAAGCTGCTGCAGAACATTATAATAGTGACAAGGGAACTACAAGTCTCACCATCACCAGATTGTTATTATTGGCAATTAGGGGGCACCTTAGGGAGAGGGTAAATGGAGAGAACTACAACTCCCAGCATGTCTAGGCTGTTATTATTGGATACAAGTGGATATTACACACAGAGAGTATAAGGCCGGGTTCACATCACTGTTTAGTTTTCTGTACATCTGATCTGTCAGAAGAACAGAAAAATCTTGTATTTCTGCACATTCCGCATCCATTTAAGCCATTTCTGTCTGAGATTAGTTATTTTACATGGAAAAAAGTCCTGCACACAAAACGGAAAACTAAACGTTGATGTGAAACCAGCCTAAGAAGAGAGAACTACAACTCCCCGCATGTCCAGATTATTATAGGGCATCATCCAGTTGTACTAGGTGATAGCTTTAAAAGGAAATAACTATAACCCCCAGTATGGCCAGACTTATTATGGAACAGCAGTATACATTACGGAGAGAAGGTTAAGAGAAAGAACTGCAACTCCCAGCATTCCCCAACTGTACTAGGGCATAAATTAAAATTACATGGAGTGGGATACAATAGGACACAAAAACTACAACTCCCAGTGTTACCAGACTGTACTAGGGCATACGTTGAAATTACATAAAGAGGGATATAATAGGACAGAACTCCAAGCTTTTATAGGACGTTATATGGTTATCCCAGGACACCACTAACCTCTCCTCCAGGCACCACACAGGAGTTCCTCCCCCTTACATTCCATAGGTCTTTCACCAGTACTCTTCACTGGTCACATGGTCGATTACATCACCAAAGGTCCTTTAGACTTCTTCTGCTCTATTCTTTGGCTTTCTGCACTGGTCACATGGTCGATGACATCACCAAAGGTCCTTCACCATTTCTTACATTCTCAGGTAGCCATACAAGTTTAATTAGTTGGCGGGCCTATCCTCCACTACAGGCCCCCTTCCCCCAGGGGCCCCATAGCAGCTGCGTGGTCTGCCTCTATTGGAGGTACGCCACTGGCTCTGAAGCGTATAATCATGATAAGTAGAGAAGAGCAAAGTTATGGAAAGTTCAATTTGGCTGCTTCGTCGAATTTCACAAAGAAATTCGCTTTGTGACTAGTTACTTTGTCACTAAGCGCAGTTGTCTGTATGTAGCGGGTGCAATGACAAGGAACAGCGATTGCAGCACCCCCCATAATTGAACCCAACCAGGGTTGCCAACCGTCCAGAAATTTCTGGACAGTCCGTAAACATAGGTGACTTTTTCCTGTGTCCGTGAAAAAAAATAGCCGTGTCCGTGATTTTTTTGAGGCTAGTGGTTATTGAGTAGATTATTTTGGTGGTAATTCTCATCATTTTACAGCTCACAGTAAGGGCTGGTAATGAATCATTGTTAGTATATTGAACTGTAGCCCTGTATTGCTTATCATCTTTATAATTCATTATGGTTTTTCAATTTGTCCGTAAAAAGTGTTGGCTGTCCGTAATTTTGGAATAAATTGTCCCGAAAAATGAAAAATTCTGGTTGGCAACCCTGAACCCCACAGATGCCACGTTCATCGATGATCGCGGCATCTGAGATTAACATTGAGGGATTTCAGGAGTTAATCCGGTAAAAAAAAAGAAAAAAAATACTCCTTATCCATTTGATCATGTATAGGCTCCTGTGGCCATCTTGATTGAAGACATCGGGCGAGATATTGTGCGGTATCTTCAGTCAAGATGGCTGCAGTGGCTTCTTCGCATGCAAATGGGTGATGTATGTTTTTTTTTGTTTTTGTTTTTACTGCCACTTCAGGGAAAATTAATTTGTCACCACGAAACGCAAGGAAATTTGGCTTCGCGGAAATTTGGATAGAAGTCCACTTTGGATACTTTGATTCGCTCAACATTAAAGATATGGATGCTGAGCTTTTGTTATCCTATTTCTCACGGGATAATGAAAGAAATTTATTATTCCCCTTGTGATTTTTTTTGGCATAGAAAAGACGCAAATACACCAGATTTGCAACTTTTGCACCAGAAACTGGTGTAATTAATGACTGGAATCTATGGCAGCTCTGAGCTGGAGGAGGCAGGTAATTTATGATGAAGCCTGTGCCTCATCACACATGACATGCCTCCACAGGCCCTTTCAATGCTAATGAAGTACATGTTGTCCTTGATAAATTAGGGTCAATATATTATATTTTAACACAAATAAAGTCTGGAAGCTTTATAGCCTGATAGGTACAGATGTGTCCACCCTTAACTTTGCTTATATTTGTTTAAGAATTGAAATTTCAATACGACATAAAGAAATGCAAGCAAAACTATTGACAGGAGACATCAGTGTATGTAGTCACCATAAATACAAATGTGTAGGGTTAATGAAAGCAGTTGTTCCATCTGGACATTTTTGCCATATCAACCTCTGAGACCTGCTCCTACTTTAATAACAGGGTCCAGAAGTGAATGAATAGCATGCTATGCAAACATAGTGTCCTACCACTATTGGACTACTAAAACTAGCCAAGCTAGGCTTGGCTATTTTCAGAGTTTCCTTAGGCCTTGTTCACATGTCAGTTATTAGATCAGTTATTTTCATCAGTTTTTGTGAGTCAAAACCAGGAGTGGAGGCTAACCAGAGATAAGGTATAATGAAAAGATCTGCAACTGTTCTGTGTTTTATACCCGGAACTGGTTTTGGCTCACAATTCCTAATGGAAATAACTGAACAAATAACTGATATGTGAAAAATGCCTTAGCAGTGAATTGGGAAAGCTGTGCATGTATGGTTTGTTCTCCAGTCACGTTGGAGCTCCATTCTTGAGATAGGATTGGATGCCAGAGGTTGGACCAGACCTATCAGACATTTATGGCATATACTATCGACATACCACAAAAGTCAAGAGGAGAATACTCCTTTAACACCATTTTGAAAATGTTGAAAATATTAAAAATATCAAAGTGGCACTGATATACATTACAAGAGTTCCTAGGTCTTTGCCTTATAATAAAATTCAAGGAGATCAAATAGTTAAATTGTATAAATACATGGAATAAAAATAAATAAAAATAATAATAATCTCATTCTTATATTTCATAGTAGTAGTATTAGTAGTAGTAGTAGTCGTCAATGATAAAAACTGTGACATTGTGAGTCAATCACCACTGGAGAGCACTAATGGTAATTATTAGATACTTTATATTGGAGTCTCTTTGTGTACAAAACATAAATCATATACATTTTAGAAAGTCTAAAAGCAAAAAATAACCACATTTCAGCATTCAATTAAACCCTTAAACATTATATCATTATAAAAAAATGCACAAAACATCTACAGTATGAAAAATATAAAAAATATAAATATATACTGTATATATCGACTAGAACTAATAGACTATGTAAGACAAGGATGGATTATTTCCCATCTGCAAAATGTAGTTATGATTTGTCTAAATATTCTTTATTATCTTTATTAAGTCATTGATTAAGTACTTATGTCAAATATGGGTATTTGGAATCCATCAGGTGTGTGTACTTGACTCTGATTGCTACTTGTGCACCTTTTATAGCTACAACCTCACTGATATAATTAGGATTAGCATACAATAATTAAAAAAAAAGATAACTAAATATTAAGTGCCGTGTTCATGTTTAACCATCTGAGGGCATCTGAGAGCTTAAATGTCTGCAATCTGCGTTATTGCCAATTGCAGACATTAGTCCCTGGTGTCTGTTATTTAAAAGAGTGGATGCCATATTTAAACCCTTGACTTCGCCGTACATATCTGGTGGCAGTCCTAAAGAGGTTAAAAAGGTGTATGGTATACATAAAATTGGAATAAATAAATAACTTACATTAACCCTTTCAGTACCGAGCCACTTTTCACCTTAAATCTCAGGCCGATTTTTGCAAATCTGACATGTGTCATTTTATGTGGCAATACCTAGAGATGAGCGAACATGCTCGTCCAAGCTTGATGCCCGTTCGAGCATTAGGGTATTCGCATATGCTCGCTAATTGGAAGAGCATATCGCGATCCTCGAGGAAATAGCAACTTCCTCTTCCTGCATGTTAGGCGCCTTTTTTCAGCCAATCAACATGCAGGAGAGTCTTTGGTACCTTCTAGCATCACGTGGGGCCCCTACAAGTCGATAGCAGGGATTGGCTGACCAGATCAGATGACCTGGGAATATAATAATCTGGTCCCCGCCTGCTTGCGTCATGCGCCGTCTTCATGAGATTAGGGATAGAGCTGCTATCTGTCAGGGAGAGTGTTAGGGCCTGAATTTAGATGTTGGTTAGGCAGGAATTACTCACAAAGAACCCAACAGCCCTTCTAAGGGCTACAAGCACCTTTGTTTTTTGGTCTCCTCCAGGCTGCTGGCTGTGACTTGTAGTGCAGCTACCGCCATCTTGGCTGCACACTGTACAGAGTGACTGGTGGCAGAAGGGACAGCACGTGGTCCACACAGACCCAAAATAAATTGCCCAAAGTACTCATTTTTGCTGCTGCTGTACCTTGGCTTGCTGAGATCTGTAGTGCAGTCTAGGGAATACGTTTTTCTGTCATTTCAGTACACTACAGTCCAGTGAACAATTATGTAGTGTACTGTACAGTAGCGTCAGTCTAGGGAATAAGTTTTTCTGTCATTTCAATACACTACAGTCCAGTGAACAATTATGTAGTGTACTGTACAGTAGCGTCAGTCTAGGGAATACGTTTTTCTGTCATTTCTATACACTACAGTCCAGTGAACAATTATGTAGTGTACTGTACAGTAGCGTCAGTCTAGGGAATACGTTTTTCTGTCATTTGTATACATTACAGTCCAGTGAACAATGATGTAATGTACTGTACAGTAGCGTCAGTCTAGGGAATATGTTTTTTCTGTCATTTCTATACACTACAGTCCAGTGAACATTTATGTAGTGTGCTGTACAGTAGCGTCATTCTACGGAATACATTTTTCCGTCATTTCTATACGCTACAGTCCAGTGAACAATTATGTAGTGTGCTGTACAGTAGCGTCAGTCTAGGGAATATGTTTTTTTATATATACTACAGTTCAGTGAAAAATTGAGTGGTTTGCGGTGCAATAGCCACCGTCTAAAGACTACGTTTTTCTTCTCAGTCATATATACTACAGTGCAGTGAAAAATTGAGTGGTTTGCGGTGCAATAGCCGCCGTCTAAAGACTACGTTTTTCCTCTCAGTCATATATACTACAGTGCAGTGCAAAATTGTGTCGTGTGCTGCACACTATCCGGAGTGTAGAAAATATAAGTTTTTCCTCTCAGTTCTATATTATACAGTGCAGTGAAAAATTCTGTCGTGTGCTGCAGAATAGCTGAAGTGTAGAAAATATAAGTTTTTCCTCTCAGTTATATGTTATATAGTGCAGTGAAAAATTCTGTCGTGTGCTGCACACTAGCCGGAGTGTAGAAAATTTAAGTTTTTCCTCTCAGTTATAAATTATACAGTGTAGTGAAAAATTCTGTCGTGCGCTGCACACTAGCCGGAGTGTAGAAAATAAAAGTTTTTTCTCTCAGTTATATATTATACAGTGCAGTGAAAAATTGAGTGGTTTGCGGTGCAATAGCCGCCGTCTAAAGACTACGTTTTCCCTCTCAGTCATATATACTACAGTGCAGTGCAAAATTGTGTCGTGTGTTGCACACTAGCCGGAGTGTATAAAATATACGTTTTTCCTCTCAGTTACACATTATACAGGGCAGTGAAAAATTTCTGTCGTGTGCTGCAGAATAGCCGGAGTGTAGAAAATATAAGTTTTTCCTCTCAGTTATATGTTATATAGTGCAGTGAAAAATTCTGTTGTTTGCTGCACACTAGCCGGAGTGTATTAAATATAAGTTTTTCCTCTCAGTTATATATTATACAGTGCAGTGAAAAATTCTTTCGTGTGCTGCACACTAGCCGGAGTGTAGAAAATATAAGTTTTTCCTCTCAGTTATATATTATACAGTGCAGTGCAAAATTCTGTCGTGTGCTGCACACTAGCCGGAGTGTAGAAAATATAAGTTTTTTCTCTCAGTTATATATTATACAGTGCAGTGAAAAATTGAGTGGTTTGCGGTGCAATAGCCGCCGTCTAAAGACTACGTTTTTCCACTCAGTCATATATACTACAGTGTAATGCGAAATTGTGTCGTGTGCTGCAAACTAGCCGGAGTGTATAAAATTTCTGTTTTTCCTCTCAGTTATACATTATACAGGGCAGTGAAAAATTTCTGTCGTGTGATGCAGAATAGCTGGAGTGTAGAAAATATAAGTTTTTCCTCTCAGTCATATGTTATATAGTGCAGTGAAAAATTCTGTCGTGTGCTGCACACTAGCCGGAGTGTAGAAAATTTAAGTTTTTCCTCTCAGTTATATATTATAAAGTGCAGTGAAAAATTCTGTCGTGTGCTGCACACTAGCCGGAGTGTAGAAGATAAAAGTTTTTTCTCTCAGTTATATATTATACAGTGCAGTGAAAAATTGAGTGGTTTGCGGTGCAATAGCCGCCGTCTAAAGACTACATTTTTCCTCTCAGTCATATATACTACAGTGCAGTGCGAAATTGTGTCGTGTGTTGCACACTAGCCGGAGTGTATAAAATATAAGTTTTTCCTCCCAGTTACACATTATACAGGGCAGTGAAAAATTCTGTTGTGTGCTGCACACTAGCCGGAGTGTATAAAATATAAGTTTTTCATCTCAGTTATATATTATACAGTGCAGTGAAAAATTCTTTCATGTGCTGTACACTAGCCGGAGTGTAGAAAATATATGTTTTTCCTCTCAGTCATATATACTACAGTGCAGTGCAAAATTCTGTCGTGTGCTGCACACTAGCCGGAGTGTAGAAAATATAAGTTTTTTCTCTCAGTTATATATTATACAGTGCAGTGAAAAACTGAGTTGTTTGCGGTGCAATAGCCGCCGTCTAAAGACTACGTTTTTCCTCTCAGTCATATATACTACAGTGTAGTGCGAAATTGTGTTGTGTGTTGCACACTAGCCGGAGTGTATAAAATTTCCGTTTTTCCTCTCAGTTATACATTATACAAGGCAGTGAAAAATTTCTGTCGTGTGCTGCAGATTAGCTGGAGTGTAGAAAATATAAGTTTTTCCTCTCAGTTATATATTATACAGTGCAGTGACAAATTCTGTCGTGTGCTGCACACTAGCCGGAGTGTAGAAAATATAAGTTTTTCCTCTCAGTTATATATTATACAGTGCAGTGAAAAATTCTGTTGTGTGCTGCACACTAGCCGGAGTGTAGAAAATATAAGTTTTTTCTCTCAGTTATATATTATACAGTGCAGTGAAAAGTGGATTATATAGTGCAGTGAAAAGTGGTTTGCGGTGCAATAGCCACCGTCTAAAGACTACGTTTTTCCTCTCAGTCATATATACTACAGTGCAGTGCGAAATTGTGTCGTGTGCTGCACACCAGCCGGAGTGTATAAAATATACGTTTTTTCCTCTCAGTTATACATTATACAGGGCAGTGAAAATTCGTTGTGTGCTGCACACTAGCCGGAGTGTAGAAAATTTAAGTTTTTCCTCTCAGTTATATATTATACAGTGCAGTGAAAAATTCTTTCGTGTGCTGCACACTAGCCAGAGTGTAGAAAATATATGTTTTTCCTCTCAGTTATATATTATACAGTGCAGTGAAAAATTCTGTCTTGTGCTGCACACTAGCTGGAGTGTATAAAATATATACGTTTTTCCTCTCAGTTATATATTATACAGTGCAGTGAAAAATCGAGTGGTTTGCGGTGCAATAGCCGCCATCTAAAGTCTACATTTTTCCTCTCAGTCATATATACTACAGTGCAGTGCAGTGAAAAATTCTGTTGTGTGCTGCACACTAGCCGGAGTGTATAAAATATATACGTTTTTACACTCCGGCTAGTATATAAGTTATATATTATACAGTGCAGTGAAAAATTGGGTGGTTTGCGGTGCAATAGCCGCCGTCTAAAGTCTATGTTTTTCCTCTCAGTCATATATACTACAGTGCAGTGCAAAATTCTGTCGTGTGCTGCACACTAGCCGGAGTGTAGAAAGTATATGTTTTTCCTCTCAGTTATATATTATACAGTGCAGTGCCAAATTCTGTCGTGTGCTGCACACTAGCTGGAGTGTAGAAAATATAAGTTTTTCCTCTCAGTTATATATCATACATTGCAGTGAACATACAAAATGTTGAACCCAAGGACTAAGGGTCGAGGACGAGGGCGTGGACGTGGGCATTCAAGTAGTGTAGGGGGTAGAGGCCGTGGTCCTGGGCAGGTTGACACAGTACAAGTTGATGTGGGAGCAGTTGAACGCCGCAGAGTTTTGCTCCCTAGCTTCATCTCGCAACTTACTTGTTCACGTGGTATACCACTATTGAAACCACAACAGTGCGAACAGGTGATGACGTGAATAGCGGACAATGCGTCCAGTAATTTATCCACCACCCAGTCTTCCACGCAGTCCACCCACACTAGCCAAGGGAGTAGACCTCTGTCTCCTCCAGCTCAACCTCCTTCCCCCCAGCGCCCCCCACTCAAGGAAAGTATGGATTCAGATCAGGCATACTCACAGGAACTCTTTTCAGGACCCTACCCAGAGACACAAACCACTGCTCAACAGCAACCTGAGCAGTTGCTCTGTCCTGATGCCCAAAATTTAGAACTTTCACAGTCTGTGGGTGATGAGAGTGTGGACTTAGTACAAGTAGTGCGTGAAGAAATGTCGGATGATAATGATGATGATGATGAGACACAGTTGTCAGACTGTGACGTTGTTGTTAGGGCAGTAAGTCTGAGGGGGGAGCAGAGTGAGGAATCGGAGGAAGAGCTGGTGGATGATGAGGTGACTGACCCGAGCTGGGTTGGTAATCCAACTCAAGACAGTGCTTCTGAGGGGGAGGCAAGTGCAGCACCAGAACAGGTTGGAAGAGGCAGTGGGGTGGCCAGAGGGAGAAGCAGGGCAAGAGCAGGTAGATCAGCAACTGTTTCACGGAGTCAAGCTCCCGTGCCAAGGCCTAGATGTTCACAAGTCTGGAGGTTTTTTAAAGAAAGTGAGGATCACCGACGGACTGTGGTGTGCAACCTGTGCCACACCAGGATCAGCAGGGGAGCCACCACTACCAGCCTAACCACTACCAGCATGCGAAGAACATCATCCGCGCCCTGATCAACGCGGTTAGTGATAAGGTCCACCTAACCATGGACACTTTAACAAGTGCTGCTGGGCAGGGACACTATATCTCTCTGACGGCACATTGGGTTAACTTAGTGGAGGCTGGGACCGAGTCTGACCCTGGGGCCACTCATGTACTCCCCACACGAGGATTGTGGGGCCTACCTCGGTCACGGTTTCTCAGATGTACTATGCCTCTTCCTCCAACCCGTCCTCCTCCGAATTACCATCCGTGGGCACGGCACCTTCAGTCGGTAGCTCTAGGCACAGCAGCAGTGCCGTGGGTAAACGCCAGCAGGCGGTGCTCAAGCTGCTGAGCTTAGGTAACAAAAGGCACACCGCCCAACAGCTGTTACAGGGCATCACGGTGCAGACCGATCTGTGGATGGCACCGCTGAACCTCAAGCCAGGCATGGTTGTGTGTGACAACGGGTGTAAACTGGTGGAGGCTCTGCAAGTCGGCAGACTGACACAGTTCAGCTGTTCCTCAAGACATACCCCAATTTGTCAGATTTGCTCACCAAGGTGCGCCGCATCTGTGCGCATTTCCGCAAGTCAACAACAGATGCTGCCACTCTCAGGGCAGTGCAGCGGCGCCAACAACTGCCAGCTCACCGACTGTTGTGAGACTTGCCCACGAGATGGAATTCGACATTAAACATGTTATCCAGAGTTTACCAGCAGCGCAGAGCGATTGTAGACTGCCAGATGTCAACTTCCACCAGAACTGGTAGTCAGGTCAGTCAGCTTCCTCAGTTTACAATGAGGAGTGGACGTGGATGTCTGATATCTGTCAGGTGTTGAGCAACTTTGAGGAGTCAA
>ONZH01002767.1:0-18604 GCA_900303285.1 Rhinella marina
AGTTGCACGAGGGGTGCCATGAACGTGTCCCACACTTGGTAAGTGTTCCCCTGGTGGCTGTGGGCCCTGATCGATGTTGAGGGACTCTGGGAGACCCTCTCCCTCTCTGCCGCCAGCGATGCTGGGTGGGAAAATCTCCATCATGTCTGCACGAGTTCCCTCTGGTATTCCAGCAATCGATTCGTCCTCTCCTCTACCGGAATAAAAGAGGAGACGTTATCTTTATACCGGGGGTCCAGGATTGCGAAGACCCAGTACAGTTTGTTCTCCACTATCCGGACAACACGTGTGTCCCGGAAAAGCAGCCCAGCATGAAGTCAGCCATGTGTGCCAGACTCTGAATAGGCATGACGTCACTGCCCCCACCAGAAGGATCACTTGCCATTTCCTCCTTCCTCTTCCGCCTCCTCTCCGCCCCATCCGCGCTGAACCAATGGGACGCGCACAGCCTGACTGCTACCCTCGCCGCCAGCATCCTCCTCCTCTTCCACAGCCACCTCCACGTCGTCCTCCTCCTCCTCATCCTCCTCCTCCTGCAACTGCCACCGTGAAGCAGACAAAAGTGTGGTCTGACTGTGTAGCTCCGTTGCGTCTCCTCCTACCCCCGTCTCCTCTGCGTGCAATGCGTTCTCCCTTATTGCGATGAGGGATTCTTTAAGGACGCATAGGAGCGGGATGGTTACGCTCACTATAGCGTCCTCGCTGCTGACCTTCTTGGTGGACTCCTCAAAGATACGCAGTACATCGCATACGTCTGCCATCCATGGCCACTCGTGGTTGGCAAACTGAGGGAGCTGAGTTGGAGGCACGCGTGGATTATTAATCTGGTACTCCATCAATGCTCTCTGCTGCTCACACACCCTGGCCAACATGGAATAGGTGGAATTCCAGCGAGTCGGCAGGTCGCACAACAGCCGATGTTCAGGCAAATGGAGGCGTTGCTGGAGTTTTTTAAGCTAGCAGCAGCTACAGTTGACTTCCGAAAGTGTGCGCACAAGCGCCGCACTTTCACCAGTAGCTCTGCCAGGTTGGGGTAAGTCTTTAGAAATTTTTGGACTACCAGATTAAAAACGTGGGCCAGGCATGGTACGTGATTGAGTTCGGCAAGCTCCAGAGCCGCCACCAGGTTACGGCCGTTATCGCACACGACCATGGCCTGGTCCTAGCTGCAGCGGCGACAGCCACATCTCCGTCTGCTGCAGTATGGCGTCCCTCACCTCTGGGGCGCTGTGCTTCCTGTCGCCCAAGCTGATGAGCTTAAGCACCGCCTGCTGACGTCTCCCCGCGCCAGTGCTGCAACGCTTCCAGCTAGCGGCTGAGGGCGATGTTAAGGCACAGGAGGAGGAGGAGGAGGAGGAGGAGGAGGAGGGGGGTTTATCAGAACCCATGCTGGCAATCTTGGGCGGGGGTGGTAGGTAGGCCGTCTCTGTTTGCGACCCCGTCCCCGCCTCCACTACATTCACCCAGTGTGCCGTCAAAGAAATGTATCGTCCCTGGCCACAAGCGCTTGTCCACGCGTCGGTGGTCAAGTGGACCTTTGCGCTGACTGCGTACCTCAGGGCCCGCCTGATGTTACGCGAAACGTGCTGGTGCAGGGCGGGGACGGCACTCCGGGAAAAGTAGTGGCGGCTGGGGACGGAATAGCGAGGTGCGGCAGCCGCCATCAGGTCGCGGAAGGCCTGCGTCTCCACAAGCCTAAACGGCAACATCTCCAGGGCCAGCAGTTTGGAGATGTGGCAGTTTAAGGCTTGGGCTTGGGGGTGACTCGAGGCGTACTTCCGCCTGCGGTCGAACGCCTGCGAGATGGACAGTTGTTGGGACGAGGAGTGTGAAGGTGCAGGCGAAGAGGCGGGGGAAGGGGCGGGGGAAGGGGAGGCTGAAGGAGAAGGCCCCAAAGTAGCAGAGGCAGAGGCAGATGTGGAGGTGTCCTGGCTGGAGGTCTGGACCGCAGTGGCAGCACACAACAAAGGGGAAGAGGCAGTGGCAGCAAGACCGGGCGCAGTTTGTATTGCGTTTGCTCTCTCCCACTCAGCCCAGTGCTTGAATTCCAAGTGACGCCGCATGCCTGAGGTGGTCAGATTGCTCTTCTCAGAGCCCCTACTCAGTTTTGAGTGGCAGAGTGTGCAAACCGCGCTCAGTTTGTCATCCGCACAAACATTAAAATATCTCCACACCACAGAAGTACGAGGCCTCGATGGGGGAGCTTCGCGCGACTGGCCGCTGCCGGGAACAGCTTCGGCCCTGCTGGCTGTGGCCTCACTTCTCTGTCTGAACTGTCCTCTGCCTGTGGACATGCCTCTGCCTGTGGACATGCCTCTGCCTGTGGACATGCCTCTGCCTGTGGACATGCCTCTGCCTGTGGACATGCCTCTGCCTGTGGACATGCCTCTGCCTCTTGCTGCCTTTTTCGGTGCTGCGCAGACCACCACCTCTCCACTGCTTTCCTCGCTGGACATCACCCCTGGCCAAGTGGGGTCGGTCATTTCGTCATCCACCAGCTCCTCTTCCACTTCCTCACTCTGCTCCTCCTCCTGCCCACTGGACATTCCAACAGCCTCCCTTGATGGCAACTGCGTCTCATCATCATCATCATCGCTCATGATAACAGATGCTGGCTCAGGGTCCACATCAGCAGGAGATGGCGAAAACTCCAGTGTTTGGGCATCACTACAAACAAATTCCTCTGCTAGCTCCTGGGATTCTTCCGGCACATCTGAAAAAGGACCCGAAAAGAGCTCCTGGGAGGGGTCAATGGTGGGATGACTCTGTTGGCCAGGTGTGGAGGAAGGAGGGTCAGAGTGAGACTGTGTGGATGACTGGCTGGTGGACAACTGTGTGGAAGCGCTATCGGCTATCCATTGCACCACCTGTTCAACCTGCTCAGGCCTCAACAGCGGTGTAACCCGCCCCCTGCTTAACTGTCCCATAAAAGCAGGGATTCTGGATGAGCGGGATCCTGGCTGACCCTCACCAGCACGCATTGTATCCCCACTGGCTTCAACAAGGCCCCCAACAGCATTTCCGCGCCCCCGTCCTCGTCCACGTCCTATTCCGCTAGCCCCCCGCCGCATTTTGTTTTTTTTTTACAATATTTTGCCTTCACAAGCCGTGAAATTAGTTTGCAAGAGAACGCACAGTACAGTTGCCAGTTAAGGCCTATATATTGTATTTTTCAAGGTACACAGCAGTGTACTAAGTGATCAGACGGTGTGTATGAACAACAGTTATGAGAAATTACTTTGCAAGAGAACGCACAGTACAGTTGCCAGTTATAAGGCCTATATATTGTATTTTTCAAGGTACACAGCCGTGTATTAAGTGATCAGACGGTGTGTATGAACAACAGTTATGAGAAATTACTTTGCAAGAGAACGCACAGTACAGTTGCCAGTTATAAGGCCTATATATTGTATTTTTCAAGGTACACAGGCCTTTTATTAAGTGATCAGACGGTGTGTATGAACACCAGTTATGAGAAATTACTTTGCAAGAGAACGCACAGTACAGTTGCCAGTTATAAGGCCTATATATTGTATTTTTCAAGGTACACAGGCCTTTTATTAA
Organism: Rhinella marina; assembly: GCA_900303285.1. Taxonomy (NCBI): domain Eukaryota; kingdom Metazoa; phylum Chordata; class Amphibia; order Anura; family Bufonidae; genus Rhinella; species Rhinella marina. Next base: position 3,565 of record ONZH01002767.1, read on the forward strand.
GTGATCAGACGGTGTGTATGAACACCAGTTATGAGAAATTACTTTGCAAGAGAACGCACAGTACAGTTGCCAGTTATAAGGCCTATATATTGTAATTTTTCAAGGTACACAGGCCTTTTATTAAGTGATCAGACGGTGTGTATGAACACCAGTTATGAGAAATTACTTTGCAAGAGAACGCACAGTACACGTTGCCAGTTATAAGGCCTATATATTGTATTTTTCAAGGTAACACAGCATGTACTAAGTGATCAGACGGTGTGTATGAACAACAGTTATGAGAAATTACTTTGCAAGAGAACGCAACAGTACAGTTGCCAGTTATAGGCCTATATATTGTATTTTCAAGGTACACAGCAGTATACTAAGTGATCAGACGGTGTGTATGAACAACAGTTAGGAGAAATTACTTGCAAGAGACGCACAGTACAGTTGCCAGTTATAAGGCCTATATATTGTATTTTTTCAAGGTACACAGCCGTGTACTAAGTGATCAGACGGTGTGTATGAACACCAGTTATGAGAAATTACTTTGCAAGAGAACGCACAGTACAGTTGCCAGTTATAAGGCCTATATATTGTATTTTTCAAGGTACACAGCCGTGTACTAAGTGATCAGACGGTGTGTATGAACACCAGTTATGAGAAATTACTTTGCAAGAGAACGCACAGTACAGTTGCCAGTTATAAGGCCTATATATTGTATTTTTCAAGGTACACAGCAGTAGTGCCAAATATAGTTTGGTATGTAGCAGAGCACCTAATACACCACTAATGCCTCTCTCTGTCCCTACTCCAGCAGCTATCCCTGAATACAGCAGCCGTTCTCTGTAAAGTCTATATTGTAGTAAGCTATCACTGAAGTCCACTGTAGTAGCCCTGATAAGGGCTTTTAATCACGCTCCTGCCTGTCCAACAGCTAAAATCTGTCTCTCCCTTCTCCAGCCTCTGTCCCTGACCAAGTTCACGCAGCATATGCGTACGAGCAGGAAGAGCTGAGTTTTTAATATTCGAGGTCACATGGTTTTTCCAGCCAATGCATGTAGACGCTGTTTTCGCGCTGCCAGCGTGCTCAGCGTGCCTGTCATACCCCCCCTGCATGGTGATTGGTGGAAAAAGAGCGCCAGGGAAGGTGGGAGGGGAAACGAATTCTAAGTGCGCCATCGCCGTTATACTCGAAAGAAATCGAGCACGCCGAATATCGTAGTATTCGATCGAATACCAGCTCGATCGAACACTACTCGCTCATCTCTATTTATATGTTAATGCATATTGTTGTATTTCGCATATCTCCTGCTGTTATTGTCTTTTCCATAGTTATTGTTAGAGTTCATGCTTGTCACAGATAGGTCAGCAACCTCCTTGTGCATATGTCTATGGCCACTCATCTTCTCTGTTATTGCTGTGTTATATTTCATGCACATGTTCATGTCTATATATCTGTGTTATAGTATGTTGCTACATGCAGGTATATGATAGTAAAAACATTACTTTTCTATTTCTTAGTTTCACCTATCCCACGCAATAAAAAGAAAGTTGAAGTTGGACCCTGCTCTCGTGTCAATGAATTGTTAGGACTGAGTTTAGCTGTCAACTTATGCCCCTCTCACATATAAGGAGGACAGAACAAAATTAAACTAGATTCCAATTTTTTTAAAAAAAAAAAAACAACTTTCTTCCATTAAAAAAAAACAGTTTTCAATGGAAAAATTGCTAGAATAAAATTGTCTTCACATATTTGGTATCACCGCGGACATACATAATTGCAGTGTTATGTACCCCAAAATAATACCAAAGAAGAAAAGTCAGCCTGCAAAAAAACAAGCCCTAAGACAGCTCCATAGAAAGAAAAAATAAATTTTTATGGGATGCAGAGATACAAAAACATCTTCTTAGCATTTTCTTATCATTTCATGTTATGAGTCAGAGAGTTCAGATGCTACCCCCTGTATTATAAGATGCTGGTTGCTCGGTAGTATTGTTATATTTTGCAAAACAAAAAAACTTTGAGAAAAAACTTGAGATGCACCAACTCGGATTTAAGCCTAGTATTTCACGTGACCACAGAGATTTCAATTGCTACCTTTTGTATTGAAAGACACATGTTGCACCCCTGTATCACTATTTATTGCAAAAATAAAACTCTCTGGAGATGCACCAATACAGATTTCAGCCAAGTATTTTACACGATTACTCAGATTTAAAACAGGTTGTTATTATGGGGGACTTCAACTACCCAAATATAGACTGGGAAAATGAAACCTGTATATCTCATAAAGGAAACAGGTTCTTGGAAATAACCAAAGACAATTACCTTTCCCAACTGGTTCAGGACCCGACTAGAGGGACGGCCATACTAGACTTAGTATTAACCAATAGACCTGACACAACAACAGATGTGCAGGTTGGGGGACACCTGGGAAATAGTGACCATTGTCATTCAAAAGAGTGTTTCTTCAGGGAGGAACAAAAATATCAAACTTCAAAAAAGCAAAAATTTAGCCAACTAAGATAGGCCATAGGCCTAACTAAGTGGGACAAAATCCTCAAAAATAAAAATAAAGCCACACAATGGGATATTTTTAAAAGCATCCTAACATCTCATTGTGAGAGGTACATACCTTATGGGAATAACAGGTTAAGGAACAAGAAAAAATGCAAGTCACCAGTACATACTAAATGGCAAAACACTGGGTAACACTGACATGGAAGAAGACCTAGGAATTTTACTGAACAAACTAAGCTGTAGAAACCAGTGTCAGACAGCTGCTGCCAAGGCCAATAAGATAATGGGTTGCATCAAAAGAGGCATAGATGCCCGTGATGAGAACATAGTCCTGCCACTTTACAAATCACTAGTCAGACAACACATGGAGTACTGTGTACAGTTCTGGGCTCCTGTGAACAAGGCAGACATAGCAGAGCTGGACAGGGTTCAGAGGAGGGCAACTAAAGTAATAACTGGAATGGGTGGACTACAGTACCCAGATAGATTATCAAAATTAGGGTTATTCTCCTTTGAAAAAAGACGACTGAGGGGTGATCTAATAACTATGTATAAATATATAAGGGGTCAGTACAGAGATCTCTCCGATGATCTATTTATCCCGAGGACAGTGACTGTGACGAGGAGACATCCTCTGCATCTTGAGGAAAGAAGATTTGTTCACAAATATAGAAGAGGATTCTTTATGGTAAGAGCAGTGAGACTTTGGAACTCTCTGCCTGAGGAGGTGGTGATGGTAAGTTCACTAAAAAAGAGGGGCCTGAATGCATTTCTTGAGGGTAATAGTTACTAGAGAGGGGTTGTTGATCCAGGGAGTAATTCTGATTGCCTGATTGGAATCGGGAAGGAATTTTTTCCCCTAAAGTGAGGAAAATTGGCTTCTACCTCAAGGTTTTTTTTGCCTTCCTTTGGATCAACTTGCAGGATAACAGGCCGAACTGGATGGACAGATGTCTTTTTTCGGCCTTATAAACTATGTTACTATGTTACCTTTTCTATTGTAGGACCTATATTGCACACTTGTATTCTGTAATGTATGTAACTTCAACTGTCTGGAGATCCCCTGGCATGGATTTTGGACTAGTATTTTACTTTATCCTTCAGAGATGAAGACATGTTGCACACTAACAAAAAAATAAAAATTTGAACTGTATGAAGATGCCCTGCCACAGATTTCAAGTATTTCAGGTGTTTTTACTGAGATTTTAAACATTTTCTATTCTTTGAATTACAAAACACAACATATTGTACACTTTTGAGCTTACCTCCTCCGCCCCCCCTACCCCCCCCCAAAAAAAAAAAGTTAAAATAGAAAAAAAAAAAAAAAGATATTTTCTTGTAGATTGTTGCTTTTCCATCAGCTGCAACTGTGCTATTAGGCAGTAACTGCAGCTAGAAGGCACTGCCAGAGACACGCAGCCTCAGCTCCTTACTTCTTACTCCCTGGCTGAAAGCTTTCCCTACCTTTCCTTATTCTACAAATGTATTCTTCTTTCTAGTCTCTCTCTTCACTGTCCCTTGCACTAGAATAGAAGCTTGATTGTGACTGTGCACTGTCCCTAATATTGTTTAATATTGCCAGACTCTTCTATAGCCATCCACCCTCATTTACAACCCAACAGAGAATGACATTCTACTCATTTTGCAAGGGCACCCCCATGCCTGCTGCAGCACTAATCGGTTCATCCAGGTTATCTGTCTTAGGGTCATGTGAACATTTTTATTTTACCCTCATGCTTTTTCCTACTGACGTGCAGTAAAATGGAGTTGCATGCCTTTTTACTGGATTCATATGAATCACACCTGAAAAGCTTTTGGTTCATCTGGTGGAAAGAATTTTGAGAAGTTTGTAATGAATCCGGTTCATTAATAACTGATTCGCTCATCTGTACTTTGTAGTAAAAATATAATTAAAATATCTTTTTGTATATCCGACAATACATATTTAGATACATTGATTACATCAGGTTGGTCTTTCCTCATACAGGTCTACCACAAAGATTAGCAAACCAGTTCGTAACAAACCAGGTTTGTTACGAACTTCCCAAAATTTCATGTGCCAGACTGATCTGAACATGTATGGTACAATACAGAGGGAAGGATTTGAAATCTGAGAGATAATGTAAAATACTAGTCCCAATTCTGGGTTAGTGCATCTTCAGACAATCTTTTTTGTTTGCAAAATATAGCAAAAATAGTGTGCAACATGTGACCTATAATACAGAGGTTAGCATTTAAAATCTCGAGTGAACACATGAAATACTAGATGCACACGGTTGTCTATATCCACACAGTTGTAATTTTTTTTTTTTTTTTTTTGGGGGGGGGGGGTTAATTTAATTAAACCAGAATATAGGTGATCAGTATACTAGTATTACCTAGTCATTGATAATGTAATATTAAGCATCAGGCCTGGCCCGTGATCATCCGTTTAATCAATTTCCAAGACTCCATGCAGTTGTAATTTTATTTTTCTGTTGGGTTCAATTTAATTAAACCAGCATTTAGGTCATCACTACACCAATACACAGGGTAGTGCACCAAATCAGGCCTCAATTATTCGTTTCTGTTTATTCTATATCCACTATGTTGTCATTTTTTTTCTGGTTGTTCAACTGAATTAAACCAACATATAGATGATCCGTACACCAATACTCAGGGTAGTGCACCACATGATCTGTGAGTGATAACGTGATTTTAAATGTCAGTCCGCAATCATCCGTTTCCATTTATCTCCACACGGTTCCAATATTTTTTTTGGGTGGGTTGTTCAATTTCAATTAAACCAGTATATACGTGATCACTACACCAATAAACAGGGTAGTGCACAAAATTATATGAAGGTGATAATGTGATATTAGGCAACAGGCGTCAATCATCAGTTTCCATTTATTTGTATCTCCACCAGCAGAGAAGGGTGGTGGCAGCAGCAATAAAGAGCATAGATCCGAAGTCAGTTTGCTCAAAACTTTCTTTGAATGCTGCATGGAGATTCAAAACTTGGATCTGAAGTCGGCTTTTGTACCAAGGTACCAGATTGTACAGAAGCCGACTTTGGATTCCTGTTTTAAAATGGTTTTCAAGTTTAAAAATCGAATGCCAAATTTATTCACCAAAATCTTGCAAGACTTTGGCGATAACGAATTTCACCTTACCGGAGGTCATACATTTTAATGCTGTACAGCATTTAAATGAAGTTTTAAGCAAATTGACTTCGGACTACTGGTAAAGCCGCTGACACTGTATCTCTGTGTAGGCAACTCTTATATTGCATTTTTTCTCCACAAGGCAGTCACACAAAAATCACAGCTGTGTGCAAGATCTGCAGGACTAAAATAAGCCGTGGTCATTCAAACACAATCATAGGTAACATAGTTTGAAAGGCTGAAAAAGACATCAGCCTGTTATCCTGCAAGTTGATCCAGAGGAAGGCAAGAAATGCCCTATAAGGTAGAAGCCAATTTTGCAAATTTTAAGGGGGGGGGATCCTTCCTGACTCCAGTTGTAACATGCTGCCCCCCAGGGTTCGATCAGGGTCCAACTGTGTAGGAAATGCCGAGTGTGGATGTGGCCTAAATAGTTTGTATGTCATGGTGCTCCTACCTGAATACCATCGCTCCCCAGGGTTAGGCTCCGTAGCATTCAAAGAAGAGAGTTATAGATGGTGGATAATAAGTCGAGTCCAGTGATAAATAACAGTTTTACTTCAATAAATTTGCATCCAGACACTTGATCTTTCTCTTGGTTCCAGCAGTTTTTGGGGTAAACTGGCAGGTAGAGATGAGCGAATTTTTCAAAAATTCGATTCGGATGGGTCGCCGAACTTTCCAAAAAGATTTGCTTCGATACGAAAAAATTTGTTGTGAATCGCGTTAAAAAACAGCTACTTCCGGGCTGCAGAGAGCCTGGATAGTGGTGTAGAACACTGTGCCTTGCAGTAAAACGCATAGGGAGTAGTGTTGAGCGAGCACTTCTGTGCTCATATGCTCGGGTGCTCTGGCCGAGCACTCGAGCATAATGTTAGTCAATGGGACTAAACCAGGCACCCCCCTCTCGGCAGAGGGAAGGGTGTCTGGTTAAAAGGAAAAGGTCAGACTCGCGACTTCTCCTCTTTTACTCCTTTCACTCGTAAAAGTATGCTAATTAACTGAATTTGTACGCATTTGCGTACAAATGCGCATGCATTAGCATACAAATTCGTATGCATTAGCATACAATGCGTAGCATTACCGTACAAATCAACATTACAGTGAATGCCAGCATTGCGCTTGAGTACACTCGGTGTTCTACTGTGGTAGTGGAAGAATACTGTAAGCCAGTGTGACACGCACATAACAGGCTTCTTAGAATCACTGCACACTTTGACGTATTTGGGTAGTTAAGGGGCCAAAACTCACCAAACAACTCAAGTCTGAACTCAGCCTTACAGGTCAATGTTAGCGCCAGCTATAAAGAATCGTGCAGAGGCCCAAGATCCTACTAGAGCGCCAAAAGTGCACGCCTTTTACACCAATTCACTGATTCCACATACATTTCGACAGAACCTGTTCTATTACACGCTTATACAAGCAGAGCCCCCCCAGACAGTTTGGAGATAGCAGCGGCAGCAGCATCAGCAGACTATAGAGTGGCACAACGACAGTGTGGCCAGGTGGCAGCAGCATGAGTAGGCCACAGAGTGGCAGAATGACAGATCCTGGAAGTGGCAGCAGCAGTGGAAGTAGTAGTACAATTTGGAGGCCACAGAGTGGCACAATTACCTTTTACTTTTAAAAATTCGAGTGTTCAAAACAAACAGGGTTGCCTGTGTACTTGAGCTTTGAATTATGGAATAAGACTACAGAACGTACCAAAAATTTAAGACTGACATGCTGCTACAGAGGAGAGTGGTACAGTAACAGCAGCTGCAAGAGGCAGAAGTCAAACAAATTTCAAGAGTGGCACAATTACATAATTTGGACCTAGTGGCAGCTAGAAGACAGCGTGTGGAGGCGGCAGCATCAGCATCAGGCGACAGAGTAGCACAATGACAGACCCTGAAGTGGCAGCAGCATGAGTAGAACACAGATTGGCACAATCAAAGACTCTGGAAGTGGAAGCACCAGTCGTTAAAATTGGAAGGCGACAGAGTGGCAGAATGACAGACCCTGGAAGTGGCAGCAGCATGAGTAGGCCAAAGAGGGGCACAATGACAGACCCTGGAAGTGGAAGCAGCATGAGTAGGCCAAAGAGTGGCACAAAGAGAGACCCTGGAAGTGGCAGCAGCATGAGTAGGCCACAGAGTGGCAGAATGACAGACCCTGGAAGTGGCAGCAGCAATGGAAGTAGTAGTACAATTTGGAGGCCACAGAGTGGCCCAATTACCTTATTTTGAGATAGCGGCAGCTAGGAGACGGCATGTGCAGTTGGCGGCAACAGCAGCATCAGGCCAGAGAGTGGCATGATGACATACCCTGAAGAGCAGACCGTAATAAAAAATTAGCTTCCTTTTGGCTAAGATCAACTGTCACATATGTTCTTATGAGTATCGGGGCTGGTTATGCCAGCGGACGGGAATGTAGGACAGAGGAGGTGCAGTGAAGGCTCCAGCTTTGCCTCGACTGTGACAAAATGTCAGTATTGACCCAAGAAAGTTCAGAGTTCCATCTTGAGATCCAACTGGGGGTCTGCAGGGAGCTGAGCTACTTCACCTGTGGGAGCCCCTGCCTCTCGCCTCCCCCATGCTTATCGCTGAGTGTCCCGGGGGCCAGAATCGTTTACTTTTAAAAATTTGAGTGTTCAAAACAAACATGGTTTCCTGTATACTTGAGCTAGCAGCAGTCGAATCTTTGTGTGCAGATGACGATAATGACCATGAAGCCCTTGCTTCACCCGGCTCCCAAGTGTAATCGGCTACATCATCATCAACTACAGTTAGCTCTGTTTCCTGTATACTTAAGCTATGAATAATGGAATGGGACTACAGAACGTACAAAAAATGTACGACTGACATACTGCCGAGCAGAAGGTCCCAAAAATTTTAATCAATTTTGAGGCCACAGAGTGGCACCGTAACAGCAGCTGCAAGAAGCAGCAGTCGAATACATTTCAAGGCAAAAGAGTTTGAGAGGCAGCAGGAGTGGTACTAATTTTAAAGAGACAGAATGGCACAGTGACATACCCTGGGAGAGGCAGCAGCAGTCAAAAAAATGTAAAAGCAATATACCGTAGAGTTTGGACGTAGTGGCAGCTGGGAGACAGCATGAGTAGGCGGCAGCTAATACGCAGCAGTATCAGGCCACAGAGTGGCACAATTACATAGTTTGGACGTAGCGACAGCTGGGAGATGGCGTGTGGAGACAGTGGACGCAGCAGCATGAGGCCACAGAGTGGCACAATTACATAGTTTGGACGTAGCGACAGCTGGGAGACAGCGTGTTGAGGTGGCGGACGCAGCATGAGTAGGCCACAGAGAGGCACAATTACATAGTTTGGATGTAGTGGCAGCTGGGAGACAGCGTGTGGAGGCGGCAGACGCAGCAGCATCAGGCCACAGAGTGGCACAATTACATAGTTTAGATGGAGCGGCAGATGGGAGACAGCGTGTAGAGGCGGCGAACGTAGCATGAGTAGGCCACAGAGAGGCACAATTACATAGTTTGGACGGAGCGGCAGCTGGGAGACAGCGTGTGGAGGCGGCAGCTGGGACGCGGCAGTATCAGGCCACAGAGTGGCACAATTACATAGTTTGGAGGTAGCAGCAGCTGGGACACAGCGTGTGAAGGCGGCGGACGCAGAAGCATCAGGCCACAGAGTGGCACAATTACATAGTTTGGACGGAGCGGCAGCTGAGAGACAGCGTGTTGAGGTGGCGGACGCAGCATAAGTAGGCCACAGAGAGGCACAGTTACATAGTTTGGAGGTAGCGGCAGCTTGGACACAGCGTGTGGAGGCGGCAGCAGCATCAGGGCATAGGGTGGCATGGTGACATAGCCTGGAGGTGACAGCAGTAGCAGCATTAGGAGACCTGATTGTTGAGGTGGCAGCAGCATCAGAAGGCTACATATTGGGTCAGTGACAGAGTGGAGAGGTGGGTGGCAATACCAGTCACTGGTAAAGATGCTGGGTGGTAGAAGGAGCAGCTGGTAGATGTGTGGCATCAGGCGGGTGGCAGCATCATAAGAGTGGCTGATGCAGGTAGCCTGAAGATTACAGTCTCATTTGTCAAGGTTTGGGTGACGCATCATGGCTGATCTAATCTGATGCATCAGGCGTTGGTGGGTGGAAATCCTGGCTGATCCATGCCTGATTCATCATGACAAAGGCGAGTCTTTCCACATTTTGGAAGGACAGGCAAGTTCTCCTTGGGGTAACTATGGCTCCCACCACACTAAACACCCGCTCTGATGCCTCACTACTAGCCGGGCAGCACAGCTTCTCCAGTGCAAACTCTGCCAATTGCAGCCACAAATCCAGTTTGGCTGCCCAGTAGTCCAGCGGATCTTCAATGTGGGGTGGCAGGGTGCTGTCCAAGTAGGCCACCCCTGCTGGTTCGGGGTCTGCTCCTGGTCTACCTGCTGCTGCTGCTGGTGAGTACTTTCCGCACTTGGCGGGTGAAGAAAGCTGCTCATCAGCGACTCCAGACTCAAGTTGCTGCTGATGGAGCTGGTACTGCTCCTAACCCCCCCACCCCCAGCAGCCATGGCAGTGGTACGTTAGCGCTGAGGGGCCCCCCGGTCAGACCTGCGAGAGTATGGATGATGACGCAGATAGGCAGCAGCCAACTGACTACATAGGATGTTTCTATAGTACTTCAGTTTGTCCTCCCTCTCAGCAGGTGAAAAAAAGGCCTCCATTTTAGAACGGCAGCGAGGATCCAAGAGGGTGGAGAGCCAGAAATCATCCCTCTGCCGGAAGGTGACTATTCGGCTTTCACTACGTAAGCAAGTGAGCGTGCATTGGGCCATTTGCACAAGTGACTCGGAGGGACTCCCTGCCTCCAACTCCACTGTATACTGCCATGGTGTCTCTGGGTCATCTGCCTCATCTTCCTCATCTCCCTCTACCTCCTCTGGCTGCTCCTCCTCTTCTGTCACCTGGGTAGAAAAACCAGTAAATGCTTGTGCTCCAATGTTCTCCTCCTCCTCCAGTTCAGCCCCCACCGGACTCATGTGGCCATGAGATTCAGTCTCCACGTCTCCAGTCCCCTGACCAGAAAGATTTTGCAGCATCTGTTTCAGGACATGAAGCAGTGGAATGATGTTGTTTATACCGTAGTCCTGGTGACTGACAAATAACGTGGCCTCCTCAAAGGGCCTGAGCAAGCGGCAGGTGTCACGCATGAGCTGCCACTGGCTGACATCAAAATTACACAGGGGAGTACTCCTGTCCACTTGGATCATTAAGAAATCGTTTATGACCTTTCTCTGTTCATACAGTTGGTCCAACATATGGATGGTAGAATTCCAACGGGTGGAAATGTCACATATCAGCCTATGTTGGGGGATGCCATTCTGCTGCTGCAGCTCAAGGAGGGTGTGCTTGGCGGTGTAGGAATGGCTGAAGTGCATGCAAAGTTTCCTGGCCATTTTTAGAATGTTTTGCAGTTGGGTATAAGACTTGAGGAACAGTTTGACAACCAGATTAAATACGTGCGCCATGCAGGGCACATGGCTAAGCCCTTCTTGGCGCGGCGCGGACACCATGTTCTTTCCGTTGTCTGTCACCATGGTTTCAATTTTTAGTTGTCGGAGAAATCCTGCAATCGATTTCTTCTTTCATGACGCGGAGCAGTTCCTCCCCTGTGTGACGCCCAGGCAAACCAGGCGTAGAACTGCGTGACACCGACGTGCCCTGCACATGTGGTACGCTGGAGGAGCGCTATGACTTGGCCCTGCAGTGGAGGCTGAGGTGGTGGAGAAGAAGCCGGACATTAGCGCAGGATTAGCAGTTTGACAACGAGGAGGAGAAAGTGGCGTCACCTGTTCAAGTTGCTCGTGTGGCTGGGCAGGAAGCACATTGACCCAGCTGGCCATAAAGGACATGTACTGTCCCTGACCATAGTTGCAACTCCACACGTCGGCGCTGCCATGCACTTTGGCAGACACCGACAGGCTCAAGGACTGGGCCACCTTCTCTTCTACATATTTGTGCAGGGCTGGGACTGACTTTTATGGCAAAGAAATGACAGCTTGGCACTCTCCACCTCTGTTCGGCACAAGCCATCATTTCTCTGAATGGTGCAGAGTCCACAGGTTGAAAAGGGAGGGACTGCAGCACGAGCAACTTGGACAGGAGCACGGTCAGCTTCTGTGCTGTAAGATGGCTGGATGCGTACTGCTGTCTCTTTGCAATCGCCTCGGTGAACGACTGCTGCCATAATGAGTGGCGATGAATAAGAGGAGGAGGAGCAGGAGCATCTGGAGTGGTAGATGATGAGAGACAGCTCCCTTCGGCAGAGGTGCTGGAGCCTTGACTGCCTGAAGTGGGCTGCGTGCCACTGGGTGGTGATGCTGCTGCTGCTGCCGCCGACTGGACCGCCACATCTGAGCCACGGTTCTCCCAGGCCACTTTGTGGTGACGCTGCATATGTTAGCACAGGGCCATGGTGCCAACATTAGCACCCTGGCCACGCTTCACTTTCTGACCACAGATTCTACATATAGCCATGTTCACCTCCTCAGGCGTCTTAACAAAAAACTTCCACACCGCCGAGTAGGCGATTTTACCACCAATACTCCGCACTGACGGAGTAGTACCTCCGCTGCCTGGCTGAGCCGCTGCGCTGCTCTTTTCAAGGCCGGAAAGCACCTGCGAAAAGGGCGGTCTACCCCGTGCCCATTTGGCTCCTGACCTCGCAGTGCTGCCACTATGCTGACTCCCACCCACACTACCAACTTGCAGGCTGCACCGCTGCCTCACACGCAAGCTGTCAGTCTCGTTTGCAGATGACGATAATGATGATGAAGCCCTTGCTTCACCCGGCTCCCAAGTGCGATCGGCTACATCATCATCAACTACAGTTTGCACGTTGCTAATGTCCTCCTCAACTGTCTCTGTGTACAACGCCTGACCGCTCTCAACATCACCTCCCACTACACTCTCCTCATCAGTACTTGACCGCCTACTGGAAGGAGCGGATTTCTGCCCCACCTCTTGTCTTCCCAGTAGCTACAGACTGTCCTCAAGTATTTCTTCCTCGCTGTATAGTGGCTCAGAGCCCACAGCATATAGTACTTTTCTGGCTGAGGGAACCGAAAAGGACAGAGGCAGGTTGAGGACAGGTGAGGGCAGTGGAGGTGCTCCAGGCCCATGCCAACTAAGGGTTGTATCTGAACCCACCGACTCTTAGCTGGGGGTGTCCAATGTCATCTGGGAGGAAGTGGATGACCGAGTCAACCATTCAAGAACTGCTGGGTTGGTGGTCAACACACGACCGCTAGATGACACCGGTAGCTCTGGCCTCGCCAAGTGAACCCTAATGCCACGTCCCCTTCCTCTGCTGTGATCTGTGCCTATTCCAGAAACATTTGTGCCACTGCCCCTCCCCTGTAAAGGACCTGTCACCGCTCTGTCTGACATACTGATTGATAACAAATTTAAAATAAAAGGAAATTAAAAATCCACCCAAAAAAAATTACTTTGCCCACGACCTAACTATTTATTTGAGAAATACCGTCACCCTCAGAGTGGGTTAACAATAGGTTGCTGAACTGCAGTACAATGGGTTACTGCACAGAACTACACACTATATGACAATTTTCTTTTTCTATGGCAAATGAGGCCACAAATACTTATTTAAAAGTAACACTAACAACCCCACAAACTCAGATTCACTATTTTTTTTTAATGATATTCACTGACTACCTTACAACAATATCACGCTTTTCTGCTTGGATGGCGAATGAGGCCTAAAATACTTATTTGAAACTAACCACCCACAAATATATATATATCTATATATAATATATATATATATATATATATATATATATATAATATATTTTTTTTTTTTTTTTTTTTAAATGATATTCACTGACTACCTTACAACAATGTCACGCTTTTCTGCTTGGATGGTGAATGAGGCCTAAAATACTTATTTAAAAGTAACAACTGACAACCCCCACAAACTCAAATTCACTATTTTTTTTAATGATATTCACTGACTACCTTACAGCAATATCACGCCTATCTGCTTGGATGCGAATGAGCCCTAATACTAATACTTATTTGAAACTAACCACCCCCACAAACCTGAGATAATATATAATTATTAAATGCTATTCACTGACTACCTTACAACAATGTCACACACTTTTCTGCGTTGGATGGTGTATGAGGCCTAAAAATACTTATTTGAAACTAAACCCACCCCACAAACTGAGAATATATAATTTTAAATGCTAATTAACTGAACTACCTGGACAACCAATGTGCACACCTTTTCCTGCCTTTGGATAGGTGTATGGGCCTAGGAATAACTTATTTGAAACTAACACACGCGCCACAAACAGATATATATATATATATAATATATATATAATATATAGTTTTTTAAATGATATTCACTGACTACCTTACAACAATGTCACGATTTTCTGCTTGGATGGCGAATGAGGCCTCAAATACTTATTTAAAACTAACACTAACAACCCCACAAACTGAGATTCGCTATTTTTTTTTAATTTTTTATATTTTTATTTTTTTTTAAATGTACCCCTAAACAAGGCTCTGACCCTCTTTCACTGCACTGCAAAAAAAGTTGACCACAGCCTTCAGAAGACAGTGCAGTGCTGTACAAGAGGCTAACCCCTATGCCCATTCACTGCTGATGCAGTGTATATGGATAGCGATTCACTGCCTGATTTTCTGTCCACAAATCGTCCCTCTCCTATCCCTGCAATTCAGGTTATCTATCCCTGATGTCTTTTCTTGTACTTTGAAATGTTTTCCTATCACTTTCCCTATCTCTCCTGACGTCTGTCTCTGGTCTAACATGAATAGCAAATGGCACTTTCCAGCGCTGCAGAGCTATTTATAGGGCTGTGACATCACAGGACCTGGCTGGCTGCTTGTGGCCATTTTAGGAAAAAAAAAAAAAAAAAAAAAAAAAAAAAAAAAAAGATTTGTTACTACGAATCGCCAGGAAACTCGCATTTCCATGAAATTCGTAACGAATTCCACTTTGTCAGCTTCGATTCGCTCATCTCTTCTGGCAGGCACACTTGGATACTTTGCCTTCTCTCTCTGTTGTGCTAATCTCTGGCTTCAGTCTGGTTATGGGACTTTATAATAGTTCTGGTACCTTTGAGTGGGGTGCCTTTTGCTGTTGACCCCTCATAATACAGAGTCTATAAACAGCAAAGAGCCGTGGTGCTCTATGAGCTGCTTCCCCTGGAAGACTCCTGCTTCAGGAGCTGGTGCTCCTCTCACTGCACAATGACTCACTTGGTAGGAAGCAGGGTAACCCCAATTCTGCTCAAAAGGAGGAAGAATTGAGTGTTAAGCTGCATTCTATCCAAAGATCTCTCTGCCAGATACACTGCCACCTGCTGC
>ONZH01002768.1:0-37450 GCA_900303285.1 Rhinella marina
CAAACTGGTCCTGGGACTCCTCTGCGATGCTGATGGAAAAGAATGCATTAGCTAAGTCCAAATATGCATGCCATTCGCTGCAGTCTGTGTGATTGTTCCACGACAGATACCATGTCTGGAACTGCTGATGCCAAGGTGGGGGCACCTGTTAAGCCCACGATAATCGATGGTCATTCGGTAAGTCCCGTCATCTTTTTTAATTGGCCACACTGGGGCATTGTACGCGCTGGTTGCAGGTCTGACAGCTCCTGAAGTAAGCAATGCTTGGATGGTATCTGAGATGTCTTTGTGTCCACCAAGGATGCGTTATTGTTTCAAGTATACTGGTTTTCGGGCGAGGATGTACACTGGGGTCCACTTAGCATGGTCACGCACAATGGGGTTCTGCAGAGATAGAAAAACAATGGATTGAGGTACCAAAAGCATAAATCCCAGACATTGTATGTATAGTCTGTCCCTTAAGTATGTCCATACTAAGATATTGTCGGGTAATTCAGAAACCAGAACTTGTGCTTTAAAGATGGGACCCTTTCCTATCCTCAGTCTGCATTGTACCCTCTTAGCCCAAGTCTTTTGTCCCCCCAATCCTTCAATGGCCACCCAGGACTGTTGTTTGTCACCCCTCGGATGTCCCTGAAACAGTGAAACCTCAGCCCCTGTGTCAAGCAATGCAGTAACCCTTTGTGGTGTGCCTTTGTCCTGCCAGTATATTTCAACAGAAGCATATGGGCGTTTGTCCCCTGGCTTCATCACACACACTCTCCTCATACTGGCAGGGACTCGCCTTTCTGTCAATCAAGGGGTTCTGGTACCTCCCACCCCCTTTTTTCTCACATGTTCTGAGAGGCTCTGTGTGCACCGCTATAGGGACCAGACATCTTTTCATCCTCCCCAGACACATTCTTTTTTGATCCTACTGGGTGTAATTTACCCTGCTGTTTTAGATCTTTCCAACGCTTTAGCAAGTCAGGAGTAGGAAGCCATCTATCTCCTCCTTGCTGACTCCACTGTTCAAAAGATCTAAAAACATTTCCTTTCGTGTAATGGTAATTCTCCCCATTCCCTTTCTTTTTGTGTTGACTCGATCTTCCTGGACTTTTTGCATTTATTATTCTTCTCTAATTCACTTAGCTGTCCTAACAATGCAGCGGCTTCATACACAGTCTCCCTCCTAGCATCAATAGCACTTAACATTGTAAACAAAGCTGCCTTGAGGTGGGAGGGGGCACTAGTCAAGATTTTCTGCTTCATTAGATTAGTGAACTTCTCCATGTCAGGACCGTTCCACTGTGTAGCCACAGAATAGACACCCTCTTCAGGTAAGGGATCCCTAGCTAAACCTCCTATGCAACCAATCTCTCTGAGTCTTGTAATGCCCTCAGAAAGGGACACCCAGGGGGAAACATCAATCAATTCAGACAGGGTCTCATGCACTTGTACTATAGATCTCTTATCAGATGCAACAAGGAAAATGTACTTCCAGTAGTTCTGGCTCTTTCTCATCTGAAGTCTAACTCTAGCATCTAGGCACAAGCTGCCCAAACCCACTGCTTCTCTGTTACTCAACTGAACACCGTCCCCTCCAAGATCCCACACTCTCAACACCCATGACAATAATCCCTCACCTGGCCTCTGCTTGTACTTATTTCCCAGCTCAGTGAGCTCTCCTGCGGTATAAGTACGGGTCTCCTCTACATAATTTTGCTCAGCTCCCTGAGTATAGTCATGATCCCAGAAGCTGAAGCTCTCTGTGTAACCTCTCTTTTTGATTTTGTTGTTACAATGGGACGCACTTCTTCCTCTTCTATTTCTATCTCCTCATCTGATGACGACAATCCTGACCACTCACCCACAGCATCCCATTTATTTTGCTGAATTAAAGTTCTTACCCTATAAACACTTCTGTCACCTGGGAGTGGTGTCTGTTTTCTCCGTCTGCGTTTTTGTACAGTACGGACTACATAATTGGAAAACTGATTACTCAATTCCCCATTATGCTTCTCAATGTCCTTCATACAGGTCCGCAAAAGCGCCAATTGCTCAGTAGCTGCCTGCAGCTCCTGTTCAATTGCCTCTCGCTTCGCTGTCTCCTCCTGAAGAGCCTACACGCAAATCCATCCCACACTTGCTGCCGCTTTTTGTTCAGAAGGGTTTATACCGGGACAAATCCCAAAACCACAGCTGCTTGACAGGGGTCAGCCAAGCACTGGGGAGCAACATATTTGTTGCACTCACGGGCGATTGGGGCCCAGTGTCCAGAGCTAAGCCCCCAAGAAGGTAATGGACCCGTGTGCTGATTCTTTCCCCCTTTGAACAATGAAAATGCCATTCTATCCTAGTCACAATATCTAACCCTCTACCTGAACCTATGTTATAGCCCAACCTCCAACAGATAATTAGGTACTAGGCACAAACATACACAACTAACTCAATATTAGTAACTAGGCCTTAACAATAATACTTTAAAATAATAATTATGCAAGGGTCAGTATACAGTATCCATCCCACTTCTGACACCAAATGTATTCAAATGAGTTCTTTCTTGGTTATGAATACAGTATACTGAAAACCCAGACACAAACAATAATTGATTAAAAATAAAGTAATAAAGTTTATTATACTTAGCTTCGTGCAAATATGGAAATGATGAACCTAGGGAGCCCCGTCTGCATCAGCTTGCAGCCTAGGTGAGGTAGTAGCAAATCAGCAATCTGGTCCTGGACACAAACCGGTGTAGTTGTCCCAGGCTGAGGCTGAACTAAGTGGTCTGAATGAGACCTTTATCCATCTTAGGCCCCTCCAACCCCTCCCTTGTAGAAGAGGGAGGGGGGGGGGGCAAGCGTTTGAATAACTAATGGTGGACAATGTCCCCATCCGGTACCTATAAAGGGTTGGTGTACATTACATAAATATCCCCACATAACCGTCAACATTAACTCTTCTCAGTATCTAGAGAATATTTATGTACAACATCTGGGAAAATATAAAGGGTCGACATTGGCATAACATAATTACTCCCTGAGTAACTGATATGCTAAGCCAATTATCGTTTCTCGAGACATAGGAGAATATTTATGTTAGCCCCCCAGCCGCAGCCACTGAGAGAAACATTCCCATATGACTGTAGACAGACCTTAACCTAAATATTCTGAGTCCGAGGTCACCTGTCTCCCACGCCGCTGAGAGAAACATTGAAAGTATAAAAAGAAAACCCACTAATATGAATTAATATATATACACATATACCATATATCTATATTAGATAGTATCTGGTCTTACACTAAAATTAGACATAAATTTAACTCCTGTTACAAACTTTGTCATTTATTTGATGGAATGTGAATGTGGACTTCATTATGTAGGCCGTACTACACAAGCCTTACATTGCCGAATAAATCAACATTGGCACAACATACAAAAGGGATACCAAAAACACAGTATCTCACGTCACTGCTCAGATACACAAAACAAACATAATCACAAACTGGTAGTAACCCCAATAGATTTCATACCGGAGAATCCCTATAATAGATTCAGTAGCCTTCAGAAACGAGAAGTATACTGGATTTTCCAGTTGTATACACTTACCCCGCATGGTCTGAATGAGCTGAACGAAACAATTTATAGGGTTTGATAACATAGATACTGAGAAATGAGGACATGCGTAAAATATATATAATATATATAAAAATAAATATATTAATAAGAATAGAAAACAACAACAAAAATAAAAATAGCAAAAAAATAAATAATAATGAGTACAATGGTAACAATAATAACAACAATAATAATAATAACAAAGACATAAGATCAATCAAATCCGTTTAACACCATGCCGACCTAGGACGAGAATGCTCGTCCTAATATGGCGTTACTTAACGCCCTAGGAAGAGCATTCTCGTCTAGGTTAAGGTGCTGCTGCTGCCCGGCTGCCGCAATCTGCAGCAGGGGCCCGGCTGATACTAACAGCCGGACCTCTGCTGTATCCGCCAGCACCGGTGATTACACCGATGCCGGCGGATTAACCCTTGTATGCCGCGGTCACACTGACGGTGGCATACAAGGCAATTGCGGCAGCTTTTAAAGCCATTGGGTCCCCGTGAGGCAGTGGGGGGGACCCGATGGTTGAGATGGAAGCCCCGATGCCTTGCCCAGAGGCATCGGGACTCCCATCTAAGGAAGCCCAGGAGACCCAGCCACAGCGCTGGGTCTCCTAGGCAACGGTCAGCGACAGTGTGAGACGCTGACAGTTTGAATGCAGCACAATACAGATGTATTGTGCTGCATTCAATCAGGGATCAGACCCTGAAATGTTAAAGTCCCTTACTGGGACATAAGTGAATGTTAAAAAAAAAAAAAAGTTAAATAAAAGTGTTTTAACAAAAAAAAATACAAAAAAAATAAAGTTTCAATAAAAAAGCCCCTTCCCCATAAAGAAACACATAAAAATAGAAAAAAAATAAAAATATACATATTAGGTATCGCCACGTCGTAAAAACCTGCTTTATTAAAATATCACATGATCCAGCCCGGTCAACACCGTAAAAAATAAAAAAATAAAAACTGTCTAAAAAAAGTCATTTTTTTGTCACATTTCATCACAAAAAATGTATACCATGCGATCAAAAAGCGTATGCCCCCAAAATAGTACCAATCTAACCGTCATCTCATCCCGCAAAAAATGAGCCCCTACCGAGACAAATCGCCCAAAAAATAAAAAACTACAGCTCTCTGACTATGGAGACACTGACCACATGATTTTTTTTGTTTCAAAAAGGATATTATTGTGTAAACTTAAATAAATAAAATAAGTATACATGTTAGGTATCGCCACGTCCGTAAAAACCTGCTCTACAAATTATAGCATGATCTCTCCCTCAGGTGAACACTGTAAAAAAAATAAAAAATAAAAACTGTCTAAAAAAAAAAGCCATTTTTTTGTCACATTTCATCACAAAAATTCTAATACTAAGCGATCAAAAAGCGTATGCCCCAAAATAGTACCAATTTAATCGTCATCTCATCTCGCAAAAAATGAGCCACTACCTGAGACAATCGCCCAAAAATAAAAAAAAACTACAGCTCTATGACTATGGAGACACTGAAACATGATTGTCAGGTCTGGTCATCGGAGAACATAGGCTCTATGTTTTGCTTGGTATTCTGAGTTTTGTGTGTTTCTGTTTAGTGCCTACGCCTTGCCTTGAACCATGTTCACAACTTTGGGTTGTTTTAGAGCCAACGCCCAGCTTCATGTTTGGTTTGTCTACTCAGGGTTAATACTCAGGTGCTGGGCTGAGTGGCTTCTCTGAATCTGGTCCATTCAGAACCTGGGGGTGGGATATCTTCCTGCTTATATACCTATCTTTCTCTCTGCTCCTTGCTGGTTTTTGCAAAATCCTTGCTATTCCTGCTTGCGTTGTATGGTGTATCCTGACTTCTTATTTGACCCTCGGCTCGTATTTGACTACTCTACCGTCTTCCGATTTTGTACTTTGTTATTCCTGGTTTTGACGCGGCTTCCTGACTATCCATTTGGTGTTTTGTCTGTCTTGTTTGTTGTCCCTGTTCCCTGCACCTTATACAGTGTATTTCGCAGTCCTCGTGGTTGTCGCCCCACGGTTTAGCGTGGGTGAGGCAATAGGCAGGGACAGAGGGTTGGGTAAGCTCAGGGCACACGCTCCTCTGTTGTCTGTTTATCCCAACCTTGACAATGATTTTTTTGTTTCAAAAAGGATATTATTGTGTAAAACTTAAATAAATAAAAATAAGTATACATGTTAGGTATCGCCACGTCCGTAAAAATCTGCTCTACAAAAATATAGCATGATCTCTCCCCTCAGGTGAACTCTGTAAAAAATAAGAACTGTCTAAAAAAAGCCATTTTTTGTCACATTTCATCACAAAAAATGTAATACCAAGCGATCAAAAAAGCGTATGCCCCCAAAAATAGTACCAATCTAATCGTCATCTCATCCCGCAAAAAAAGAGCCCCTACCTGAGACAATCGCCCAAAAAAATACAAAAACTACAGCTCTCTGACTATGGAGACCCTAAAACATGATTTTTTTTGTTTAAAAAATATTATTGTGTAAAACTTAACCCTTAGACTCCCATCGCATGTACGGCGCTGGGGCGATGCGGGCACATGGCGCCCGCTCGCAAGTGTGGCAGGCGTCATGGCCGGCAAGTCTCTGCTGTTTCTAACAGCAGAGACTTGCCGCTACTTACCCGATCGCCGGCGTCTTGCTGGGCCTTTAGATGCCATGATCACACGTGATCACGGCATCTAGTTGCGTCTTTACCCGGAAGCGTATGCTTCCGGGTGGTGTACAGACACCCCGTGTGGCCAATCGGGGTGTCTGTACACGATCTGAAAGCTGTAAACCTCGCTGGTGAGGTTTACAGCTTTCAAAGTGCAATTCTTATTCTGGCCACTAGATGGCAGGCCAGGATAAGAAATTAGCAATTCTTGGATTTATCTCAAGCAAGTAAATCCATGATTGCTCATAAAGAAAAAAACACAATATATCAGCTCCTATTTGAGCTTTAAAATAAGCTCAAAAATTTTTTAAAAAAATGTTAAAAAATATATAAAAATTAAAAAATATATAAAAGTTCAAATCACCCCCCTTTACGTATAAGTAAAAAATAAATACCTAAATAACAATAAATATAGACATCATGGGTATCACCGTGACCAAAAACGCCCATACTTTTAAAATATATAAAAAAAATCCAATACAGCGAATTGTGTGGCGGAAAAAAGTGTCCAAATGGCGATTTGCCGTTTTTTGTCGCTTTTTTTCCCAAAAAAATTAAATAAAAAGTGATCAAAAAGTCATACACACCCCAGAATGTTATCAATAAAAACTTCAGATCGCCCCTCAAAAAATGAGCCCCCATACAGGTCCGTACACTTAAATACCAAAAAGTTATAGGGGTCAAGATATGACAAGGGAAAAAAAAAATATTAAATATTTGCAATATTAAATGGTGGTCTTGGAAAGTACAACTTGTCCTGCAAAAAACAAGCCCTCATACAGCTATGTGAACAGAAAAATAAAACCGTTATGGCTATTTGAAGACCGGGAGCGCAAAACGAAAATGCATAACCGAAAAAATCTCCGGGACTGAAAGGGTTAAAAAAATAAAAATAATTATACATGTTAGGTATCGCCACGTCCGTAAATACCTGCTCTACAAAAATATAGCATGATCTCTCCCCTCAGGTGCACACTGTAAAAAATAAAAACTGTCTAAAAAAAAAAGCCATTTTTTGTCACATTTCATCACAAAAAATGTAATACCAAGCAATCAAAAAAGCGTATGCCCCCAAAAATAGTACCAATCTAATCGTCATTTCATCCCGCATAAAATGAGCCCCTACCTGAGACAATCGCCCAAAAAATAAAAAAAACTACAGCTCTCTGACTATGGAGACCCTAAAACATGATTTTTTTTGTTTCAAAAATGATATTATTGTGTAAATCTTAAAAAAATAAAATTAAGTATATATGTTAGGTATCGCCACGTCCGTAAAAACCTGCTCTACAAAAATATAGCATGATCTCTCCCCTCAGGTGAACACTGTAAAAAATAAAAACTGTCTAAAAAAAAAAGGCATTTTTTTGTCACATTTCATTACAAAAAATGTAATACCAAGCGATCAAAAAAGCGTATGCCCCCAAAAATAGTACCAATCTAATCGTCATCTCATCCCACAAAAAATGAGCCCCTACCTGAGACAATTGCCCAAAAAAATAAAAAAATTACAGCTCTCTGACTATGGAGACACTAAAATGTGATTTATTTTTTTTTGTGCTTCAAAAATATTGTGTAAAACTTTAATAAATAAAAAAAGTATACATATTAGATATTGCCACGCCCGTAACGACCTGCTCTATAAAAATATCACACGATCTAACCTGTCAGATGAATGTTGTAAATAACAAAAAATAAAAACAATGCCAAAAGTGTAATTATAGAGCTACCAAAAATCATATGTACCCTAAAATAGCACTAACAAAACTGCCAACTTATCCCGTAGTTTCCAAAATGGGGTCAGTTTTATTGAGTTTCCTACTCTAGGGGTGCATCAAATGTGACATGACAGTTTAAACTTTTTCCAGTGAAATCTGCCCTGGCGTTCCTTTCCTTCTGCGCCCTGCTGTGTGCCTGTACAGCTGTTTACCATCACAAATGGGGCATTTCTGTAAACTACAGAATCAGGGTAATAATTACTGAGTTTTGTTTGGCAGTTAACCCTTGCTTTATTTTCAAAATAAAATGATTCATATGGAAAATCTGCCAAAAAAGTGAAATTTGGAAATTTTGGCTACATTTTCCTTTAATTCTTGTGGAACACCTAAAGGGTTAATAACATTTGTGAAATCAGTTTTGAATACCTTGAGGGGTGTAGTTTCTAAAATGGGGTCATTTTTGGGTGGTTTCTATGATGGAAGCCTCACAAAGTGACTTCAAACCTGAACTGGTCCTTAAAAAGTGGGTTTTGGAAATTTTGTGAAAAATTTCAAGATTTGCTTCTAAATTTCTAAGCCTTCTAACGTCCCAATAAAATAAAATGTAATTTTCAAAGTGATCCAAACCGGAAGTAGACACATGGGGAATGTAAAGTCATAACTATTTTTGGAGGCATTACTATGTATTTTAAAAGTAGAGAAATTGACATTTGGAAATTTGCAAATTTTTCAAAATTTTTGGTAAATTTGGTATTTTTTTTATAAATAAGAATGAAATAGTTTGACTCAAATTTACCACTGTCATGAAGTACAATATGTGACGAGAAAACAGTCTCACAATGGCCTGGATAAGTAAAAGCGTTCTAAAGTTATCACCACATAAAGTGAGACATGTCAGATTTGCTAAAAATGGCCTGGTCCTTAAAGGGAATTTGTCATAAAAAAAATGACCCATTGTTTAAATCAAGTTTTTATGTTAAACATATGTCTTTGTAATGTTTGGCGATGTTTTTTCTAATTTTCCATGTTCCTATCTATATTTTAAAATCATCTTAAAATCTTGCAGTTTTCCTTCTGGCCACTAGGCTATAATCTCAGCTGAGATATCCTGTTTGTCAGTGTGTCAGCTGTAAAGTAATGCTGCTACCGTAAACAGTGTAATTGGAGACCAACTCACATCACAGACAATAGAATCTCCCTGTAGAATAAACAAAAACTTCAAAGGAAAAAGCCTCTCAATGCATTCTCAATAGGACTGGAGCTGTCTATTGCTGCCTATGGTCCATGGGGCTTGCTGTAAAGCATATCACTAAATGCTGTTTAGAACAGCTCAGCCAAGATGGCAGCCCCCGTAAAAATGTTCTAGTAATGAAATTTCAAAAACTACAATCAGAAAATACAAACAGATTAGAGAAAAAGAACATGTTTTATTATCTCTTTTTAATCAATAAAGAAAATTTTAGGTGACAAAATCCCTTTAAGGTGAAAAATGGCTGGGTCCTTAAGGTGTTAAGACAGCAGGATGAATTATATGTGGAAGTGTGACATATCCGTGACATACAGGTGCACATAGGATAGAGAAACAGACAACAGGTCACCTAAGCTGAGAACAGATACATGTGTGTGAATATGTATGTACATGAGGGTGCACGTATGTGTGCCTTGCACATGTACGCATACACACACTGGTTATCACAATTTCAATCTTATAGTGCAGTGCTTGTTTTTATATTTTTTATATTCTTAATGTATATTTTTCACCAAGAAGGAATTTTCTGATAACATCCTTTATGTCTATACATGATGGTTACTGAATGTAACCTGATCTAGGTCAATGCAGTCAAAGATTTTATCATTATTTTTATATAATAATTTTTTACTTTCCATTTTATTCCCATTGTAGCTCCATGTATGTATCGTGCTTGCCCTACTGTTCCGTCCTTCCCCCTCCCTGTTCTTCTGTTTATGCTACCATGCCTTTATGCAATACGAAAATAATAGCAAGTTACAGACCTATTGAGGTCAGTTTGCAATATAGCGATCTACTTGTAACAGATATTCATTGAGAACGGAGACTTTGTTACCTCTTGTGTCAATCAGCTTGGCGTCACCCGTTTCTCCTCCCATCTCCGGCAGGAGGAACCCCCTTCTTGCGCGCCAAAACTGTTTTAAATTCCTTGTTTGTTTATACTGCTTCTGTAATCGTCCTGATGAATGGGGGCTGTCTGCCCCTGAAACGCGTAGACTTGAATAAAAAGAACAGAATACTACTTACCTGAAGTTTGACCCCTGTTTGCAGCGCCAGTTCAAAGTGTTCCAGTTTTCTTTCCTGCCACTTTTCCTAAGTATTGGACGGACTATACCTTTGTGTACCTTTGGTAAAAAATACCATGATGGCTTTGATGGGGACACCGGGAGCAACCTCTCCGCTGTTCTCTTTGATACGACATCCAATTCTACATATCTGCGTAATAGACCCTGTAAATTAGAGAGTATTCTGTTAGTAGGGTCACAGAACAATTTTTCATAAGTATCAACGTCATGCAACTGCCTCTTTGCCTCCAAAATATAGTATTCTCTGGTCATCAGGACCACATTGCCACCCTTGTCCACTTTAATGCTTCCTGTTCACCCTCTCCCAAATTAGGGGGGGGGGTGTCTCATATACTAAAGCTCTCATCTCTTTCAATACCAGATGGTAAAACAGCTCCAGGCTGCTCCCGGCGGTCAAGGGCGGACAAAATGTGGACCTGACACCTCCAGTTAATTCCTGCATCAAAATCACATTTTGTGAACCCATAGCTGCCCGGGGGTCACCCTCTTGCACCAAAAATTCTAAACAGGATATCTCAGTCTCATTGAAATTAGCAGAAGTACTGAACCCCAAGGGTCCAATCACTGTGGGAATCTCTCCCTCCTTACACGGTCTATCTTCTTTGGACACCGTACAAAACATCTTACGCAAATTTAGTTTACGAACTGATTTAAATAAATCCACCTCAAAGGCCACTGGATCGAATTGTTCCACCAGACTGTATTCCAGTCCTTTATTCAGGACTGAGATGCAGTCAGGTGTCAATTCTAGATCTGTGAGATTAACCACATTAATATTCTCTTTTTCTGTATCAGGTTTCAGATTTTTCCATAAATAGCTAAGCTATTATGATCCCTTTCTAGGCCTAAAATAAAAAGTAACCTTTATTTCTTTACTAAAAATGACCTATTATTTACTATTACCCCACGTGTATTTGAACTTAAAACCACTTGTAGCAGCTCGACTGCTTCTAAAAATATCTGTTTAGCAGGACATTTATTCCTTCTCAGGCCTAGGCCACCTACTATTAATCAGGCGATATGGACCTATGCTCAAGCTGAGACTATCGTTCTTCGTACAGCTTGTACATAGTCAACATGTGTGGCGTCAGCCTTGTATGGCGGGTCAAAGTACCTATAAGGGGATGCTGCCATACGTACAAACCAGTATGTAAGTGCGAGACCATACTACATCACAGCGCACAGGACTAGTTCTCTCACTGCGCATGTCCCAGGAACATAGAATTTTTTCAAACAAAATCTCTCAAATCCATTGCGAAATTAAGCCCTCTAATGCATTAGTTGCTCGCATTTTATAGACTGGCCTAGCTGTCATATTGAAAGAGACAGGTGCCTGAACATGGTCCATGGGGCTTTTGTGTAACAGTTTTTCATTAATCATATTCATATTTAGCCTGTTATAGAAATCAGCTTCATTTAGCCAAAGATGGAAGCAGATCGCCCTGTTAAAAAAAAATGATTTCCCATTATCCTTGTAATGGCAGTAATGGCAAATTGAGATCAAAAGTCTTACTACATCAACTTGGAAAGTAATACAAACTGGACAGAAATAGTAGACAAAGAACATTGTTTATTATCATCTTTTGGTACGGTATCCAAGGCCGTTCTCAAAGACAAAAATGTTGTAGTATGTGACAAGATCAAAGGTGCCAATTATTAAAGGTGTTTCATAAAATGGCTGAGGTTCCTACAAAGGTTTTGTATAAGACAAGCATTTGTGGCATTGCCTTCCTGAATGTATATCCTCCTGCAGTGATTTTAAGATGATGGACTGATATATCCGTTTGACATTAACTAGTGTGTCGTCACCCCCAATAGGATAGACGACATTTCTTCAGAAACAAAGACAATGGCAGGATCACCTTAGAAATCTGAGAATAGCAGGATGTTACATAGTGTGCTTGCAATAACGACATGTATTTATTTTCAGTACAATTAAGAAGGGAGCTGCCACCGGACGTATGTCTGCTAATACCTTGCACATGTACGGTCATTTCTGTTTATGCACCTTCGGAAGTGCACGGAACTGGTTATAAGTAAAAAAGAGAATTCACAGATTTCAACATCTCGCTCAGATAGTAGCAGAGTGCTTGCTTCATTTAATATGTTTTATCACTTATAATCTCTGTAATACATGTACTATTCATTTCACCAATCTGTAAGTACGCTTCTCACATCCGCGACTTTCTTGATAAAGCATCCCAGAGTTTATGCTCTAACATGGGATGGTTTTGTAGATCTCAGATTCTGAGAGCACATGCTATCACCTTGCACCTCTCTAGGATTCAATGAGTGCAGTGCATAGAGCTTTTTTCTAATCATATTTGACATTGACTTTATATTGAATATCACAGCTGTTGTTTCCCTTACTTTCCATCTACGTTAAGTTGCCCATCCCTCCCTGATGTATTTTTGGGGGGCCTTGAGTCCTCTCTTGAGAGTTAGATCTATTCGGATCTTGCTGTAAATCCCTTGGTGGCTTTTAGATTGTGGGAGCTCCCTCTTTCTCAATTTTCCTTTTTTTTACTTCCCGATCTCTGCTGGTATGAGAGTGAGCTAGTCGATCCTTCAGTTCCTGAGGTCTCAGTGTCAGATTGATCAGTATATCTCGTTGCTGTAACCTTTGTCTATTCTTCCAGATGTATATCTTCCCTGTCTCAAAGTCTGTCCTGTCCCTAATATATTTGCGATGTTTTCGTTCTTTGATTTCTCCTTGCAAAAAGTCACATATTTTTCTTCAGATTTGCTTCAAAAATATTAAAGTCTTGATTGGAACTAAACACCTCAATTTCCTGAATTTCTTTTTCCAGTTGTTCCTTATATTTCTGAACTATCCCCTTCTCGTAATTCCACAAGTAGTTTATTAATCTGAGGGAACAGTCTGTAAGTAAAGTTTCCCAACCCTTTACAAATTCACTATCCTCAAGATGATTGTTCGGTCTCAGAGGAATACGCAAACCTCTGTATATAAGTCCCTGCTGCAGGTAAGTTTCAAAACTCGCAGTCTCCCACCAAGATCGTATATAAGTACTGTAAGTCTTATTCAAATTTTTAAAAGCTGTTTTAATATCTGTCTGACTTAGAGGGAGACTTATATTTGAGAAAACCTGATTAGCCTCAGCTGTAAGGCTATCCAAATTTATCTTTTGTTTCAAAAAACCTGCCATTCTTAATAATGGCTATAATTATTTATTTGTTTCCCCTAGCAAATAAAGGGGGAGGGGAGACTGTCCAGGAAAGAAAGGCAAAAATTTTTTGGAACCCCACTGGCTAAAGTAAAAGAGGGTTAACCTCTATAATCTAAATCCATTTCAAAGAATAGCCTTTACGGCCCGGAATCTATTCCAACATTTTCCCATAAATAGCTAAGCTATTATGATCCCTTTCTAGGCCTAAAATAAAAAGTAACCTTTATTTCTTTACTAAAAATGACCTATTATTTACTATTACCCCACGTGTATTTGAACTTAAAACCACTTGTAGCAGCTCGACTGCTTCTATTCTTATACACTTGTATGAAGGAGGAATATCTGTTTAGAATAGTGTTCTTTTTAATAGACCATCATTTTAAAGGAATTTATTTTCATGCCCCATTAAATATTAAGGTCAGTAGCCTAGATCACGTCTGATCAGGACCTCTACTATTAATCAGTTATATTCCTCTGGATTTCGATATGGACCTATGCCCTATGTCGGGCCTCTGGTCTAATGAACAAACAGAAAATATTCCTCCAAAGTCTTGTCCTATCTAACTTATCTCGCGTGGCTGCACTCGGACGCCTGATGCGTTCCGATAAACCCAATCGGCTGCTACAGCTATTAAAAGTACATAGACAATAACTCCCCCAACATGTTTCACCACCTAATGTGGCGTCTTCAGGGTTAGGAGCTACGAACCCGATTGTATGGCGGGTCAAACTTTTATACTCACTCCCGTACCTCCCCATAAGGGGATTCTTCAATCACCATAAACATCGGGTAAAGGAAGCTCAACCTCACCTATAGGAAAGCCATGTCTCCCAAATCTTTCTTCCGCATTGGTCCGACAAACCACTCCCTACTGGGAGGTATGTTCCAAAGTCACTATTCAAATGCGCATGTCTTGGGACTTAAACGCTCTACCGGGTTTTAAAATCCCTCTGCGCATGTCCCAAGACTTAGTCATCGGCAGGAGAATTCTCACTGCGCATGTCCCAGGACTTAGTCATCGGTAGGAGAATTTTCACTGCGCATGTCCCAGGACTTAGTCATCGGCAGGAGACTCTCACTGCGCATGTCCCAGGACATAGTCAACGGCAGGAGGCTTTTCACTACACCTGCTCAAAGACTCTATCTCTAATGTGATTCATGAATCCATTGCGCATGTCTCTAGGATTACTTTTGGGAGACTTAAAATATAACTAATTTACTCTATACACCATATCTCACAGTGAATAAATTTAAAATGCCCTAGTTGCTCACATTAATCATTATCACCTTAATTTTAAATATATCATTTATTACCCATGTGCATTTATATATATCATTTATTACCTATGTGCACCTTCAAGATTATTATCCAACTCTTAGCCTAATTTTAATTAGAAACTAAATTATTTATCCCCTTAATTGTGTACATATTTAAACTTTATATTCCTCCCTTACTATTACATGAAAGAGACAGGTGTCTAGTGACTGAACATATCATATCAGGTTTTTAAAAATAGCCTATTATTTTAAAAAGGCAAAGCAAGAGCTCCCTTTTACACTTAGTGGGTGCTACTTTGTAGATACTTTTATTCACATTTTTTATAATTTATTTTATGTTTTTCATTAATTATTATTAGGGTTCCAAATGTGGCTATATTCATATTTAGCCTATCTTATATAACAAAAAGGAAATCCTCAAATAAAGGGAGTGAAGGTAAAACCTTCATTTAGACCATTGGGGCTCATGGTGTTTAATCTATATATCCATCGTGCCTCATTTTGCAGAAGCTTCCTATCCAGATCGCCCCCTCTGGGGCCCATTAAACATTTTTCAATGCCCCAAAATTTCAAAACTCCCGATTTCCCATTGTGAAAATAGTTAATGTGCCTTGTAATGGCTGTGTCCTTTTTAGTTTCAATGGCACTTATATGACCTGAGATTCTGCGTCTCAATTCCTGGACAGTCTTACCCACGTATAATTTAGGACATGTGCAACTTGCTATATATATTACTCCTTGAGTTTTGCAAGTAATACGCTGCCTTATCTGGTATTCCTTACCGTCCACTGGATTCTTAAAGGCTTTAATTCTGGGGATGTATCGACAAAAACTACAATCTCCACATGGTGCCGAACCTCTCCGAGAGGGTTGTCCATCATCTTTTGGGAGACATGGCTTTCCTATAGGTGAGGTTTGAGCTTCCTTTACCCGATGTTTATGGTGATTGGAAGAATCCCCTTATGGGGAGGTACGGGAGTGAGTATAAAAGTTTGACCCGCCATACAATCGGGTTCGTAGCTCCTAACCCCTGAAGACGCCACATTAGGTGGTGAAACATGTTGGGGGAGTTATTGTCTATGTACTTTTAATTAGCTGTAGCAGCCGATTGGGTTTATCGGAACGCATCAGGCGTCCGAGTGCAGCCACGCGAGATAAGTTTAGATAGGACAAGACTTTGGAGGAATATTTTCTGTTTGTTCATTAGACCAGAGGCCCGACATAGGGCATAGGTCCATATCGAAATCCAGAGGAATATAACTGATTAATAGTAGAGGTCCTGATCAGACGTGATCTAGGCTACTGACCTTAATATTTAATGGGGCATGAAAATAAATGTCCTTTAAAATGATGGTCTATTAAAAAGAACACTATTCTAAACAGATATTCCTCCTTCATACAAGTGTATAAGAATAGAAGCAGTCGAGCTGCTACAAGTGGTTTTAAGTTCAAATACACGTGGGGTAATAGTAAATAATAGGTCATTTTTAGTAAAGAAATAAAGGTTACTTTTTATTTTAGGCCTAGAAAGGGATCATAATAGCTTAGCTATTTATGGGAAAATGTTGGAATAGATTCCGGGCCGTAAAGGCTATTCTTTTGAAATGGATTTAGATTATAGAGGTTAACCCTCTTTTACTTTAGCCAGTGGGGTTCCAAAAAAATTTTTGCCTTTCTTTCCTGGACAGTCTCCCCTCCCCTTTATTTGCTAGGGGAAACAAATAAATAATTATAGCCATTATTAAGAACGGCAGGTTTTTTGAAACAAAAGATAAATTTGGATAGCCTTACAGCTGAGGCTAATCAGGTTTTCTCAAATATAAGTCTCCCTCTAAGTCAGACAGATATTAAAACAGCTTTTAAAAATTTGAATAAGACTTACAGTACTTATATACGATCTTGGTGGGAGACTGCGAGTTTTGAAACTTACCTGCAGCAGGGACTTATATACAGAGGTTTGCGTATTCCTCTGAGACCGAACAATCATCTTGAGGATAGTGAATTTGTAAAGGGTTGGGAAACTTTACTTACAGACTGTTCCCTCAGATTAATAAACTACTTGTGGAATTACGAGAAGGGGATAGTTCAGAAATATAAGGAACAACTGGAAAAAGAAATTCAGGAAATTGAGGTGTTTAGTTCCAATCAAGACTTTAATATTTTTGAAGCAAATCTGAAGAAAAATATTGACTTTTTGCAAGGAGAAATCAAAGAACGAAAACATCGCAAATATATTAGGGACAGGACAGACTTTGAGACAGGGAAGATATACATCTGGAAGAATAGACAAAGGTTTACAGCAACGAGATATACTGATCAATCTGACACTGAGACCTCAGGAACTGAAGGATCGACTAGCTCACTCTCATACCAGCAGAGATCGGGAAGTAAAAAAAAGGAAAATTAGAAAGAGGGGAGCTCCACAATCTAAAAAGCCACCAAGGGATTTACAGCAAGATCCGAATAGATCTAACTCTCAAGAGCAAATATGCCAAAGGACTCAAGGCCCCCCCAAAATACATCATGGAGGGATGGGGCAACTTCCCAAAGGGAAAGACGTAGATCTGGCCTCGGGAGGTTTAGTGGATACCCCATCTTTGTCCTCCTTTTCTCTTCCTTCTACCAATGTCTCTCCTTTCCAGACCGCGGTAAGGGAAGTGGTGACAACAGCTGCACCTATGATAGGAGAACGTTCAATGCAGCACCCAAATGCGATAGGGGAGTCAATGTCAAATATGAATATTGGAGAAAAAGCTCTGAATATAGCACCTCTTTTTTTAGGACCAACAGGCACTCAGTTGGGAATCCAATTGAGAGACAGGGAGAGGTGGGGGTACAACAAGTAACAACGGACTATACTATGATAAAGAACAGACAAATTATAAATTTATCTACATATGTGCTCTCAGAATCTGAGATCTCACTCCTGTCAAAAGGTCTGTCCTTTTCACCGGTCCCAAAATGTGATAAATTTACTTGGGTCAAGGACCTTAATCTTTTTGCAAGAAAACTTGCCTTGCATAAGATTCATCTTAAGGATGAATATGATATTAAGAAAAGGTTTGAGGAGGAAAGGAAAACTCTGGTAACCTTACAGATCTTGCTTCAAGAAAATGAGGGGTTCCCCCCAATTCTTGATCCACCTTTTACCTCTTTAAAACCAAAGTCGCGGATGACACCCCCCTTCTCACAATTTAATGAGATAGAAACCTTCGTACGAGTTGTTACAGATGAGATACAGTCTTTAAAGCTGAGAAATGATCGACTTCACTGTAACCTGACTCTACAAGAGTCAGAAGCCTTGGATGTATTAAGAAAGAACACAGAGATAATTATGAAGCCCAGTGATAAGGGCTCGAACATCGTAATTCAAGATGTGGGTGATTATGAAGCAATGGTTCTGAGATTAATATCTGATACTAAGACCTATCAAATACTCAGTAGTGATCCTACGGAGAAATATCTGAGCGAATTAAGAATGATGTTGACCAAAGCCAAATCTGACAATTTAATATCTAAGGAAGAATTCTCTTTTTTACTTATGAAAAGTCCTATAGTTCCGACTTTTTACGCACTTCCGAAGGTGCATAAACAGAAATCTCCGGTCCCTGGAAGACCAATAGTGTCAGGGAATGACAGCCTGACACAAGGTATTAGTCATTATGTAGATCAAACATTACGTCCTTTTGTGGCAGCTCTGCCTTCTTATATTCGAGACACCAAGGATCTATTACTGAAAATAAATGAAATGTCGTTCCCAGGGAAAGTCCTCCTGGCAAGCTTAGACGTTGAGTCGCTCTATAGTAACATCCAACATGATCTGATCTCAGGAAGGCAACTGCCACAAATGGCTATCTACACTGGAGTAGTTGGCATCCTCTCCCCCTTAAAAGAGGGATACCAATGGGCCAGTACCTTCGAGCAAGGAGGAACTGTAGGACTGAAGAGAATTTCCTGGAAGAAAGTAAGGAGCTCTTTAGAAGATTTAAGGAGAGGGGTTATCCCACCAATCCTCTAAAAAAGGCCTTCAATAAAGCGAAGAATATGAAACGTGAAGATCTCCTTAAAGAGAAACAAAAAAAGAAGAGTGAAATGATCAGGTGCATTGGCACCTTTGATGGTTTCTCTGACGTTATGGCCAACATACTACGCAAACACTGGCACATTTTATTGTCAGATAGGGATTTGAGAACGGCCTTGGGTCAATTTCCAAATATAATATACCGTAGAGGACCAAACCTTCGTGACCTTTTGGTCCACAGTTTTCATGATCCACAAAGATCACAAAAAGATGATGGACAACCCTCTCGGAGAGGTTCGGCACCATGTGGAGATTGTAGTTTTTGTCGATACATCCCCAGAATTAAAGCCTTTAAGAATCCAGTGGACGGTAAGGAATACCAGATAAGGCAGCGTATTACTTGCAAAACTCAAGGAGTAATATATATAGCAAGTTGCACATGTCCTAAATTATACGTGGGTAAGACTGTCCAGGAATTGAGACGCAGAATCTCAGGTCATATAAGTGCCATTGAAACTAAAAAGGACACAGCCATTACAAGGCACATTAACTATTTTCACAATGGGAAATCGGGAGTTTTGAAATTTTGGGGCATTGAAAAATGTTTAATGGGCCCCAGAGGGGGCGATCTGGATAGGAAGCTTCTGCAAAATGAGGCACGATGGATATATAGATTAAACACCATGAGCCCCAATGGTCTAAATGAAGGTTTTACCTTCACTCCCTTTATTTGAGGATTTCCTTTTTGTTATATAAGATAGGCTAAATATGAATATAGCCACATTTGGAACCCTAATAATAATTAATGAAAAACATAAAATAAATTATAAAAAATGTGAATAAAAGTATCTACAAAGTAGCACCCACTAAGTGTAAAAGGGAGCTCTTGCTTTGCCTTTTTAAAATAATAGGCTATTTTTAAAAACCTGATATGATATGTTCAGTCACTAGACACCTGTCTCTTTCATGTAATAGTAAGGGAGGAATATAAAGTTTAAATATGTACACAATTAAGGGGATAAATAATTTAGTTTCTAATTAAAATTAGGCTAAGAGTTGGATAATAATCTTGAAGGTGCACATAGGTAATAAATGATATATATAAATGCACATGGGTAATAAATGATATATAAAAATTAAGGTGATAATGATTAATGTGAGCAACTAGGGCATTTTAAATTTATTCACTGTGAGATATGGTGTATAGAGTAAATTAGTTATATTTTAAGTCTCCCAAAAGTAATCCTAGAGACATGCGCAATGGATTCATGAATCACATTAGAGATAGAGTCTTTGAGCAGGTGTAGTGAAAAGCCTCCTGCCGTTGACTATGTCCTGGGACATGCGCAGTGAGAGTCTCCTGCCGATGACTAAGTCCTGGGACATGCGCAGTGAAAATTCTCCTACCGATGACTAAGTCCTGGGACATGCGCAGTGAGAATTCTCCTGCCGATGACTAAGTCTTGGGACATGCGCAGAGGGATTTTAAAACCCGTAGAGCGTTTAAGTCCCAAGACATGCGCATTTGAATAGTGACTTTGGAACATACCTCCCAGTAGGGAGTGGTTTGTCGGACCAATGCGGAAGAAAGATTTGGGAGACATGGCTTTCCTATAGGTGAGGTTTGAGCTTCCTTTACCCGATGTTTATGGTGATTGGAAGAATCCCCTTATGGGGAGGTACGGGAGTGAGTATAAAAGTTTGACCCGCCATACAATCGGGTTCGTAGCTCCTAACCCCTGAAGACGCCACATTAGGTGGTGAAACATGTTGGGGGAGTTATTGTCTATGTACTTTTAATTAGCTGTAGCAGCCGATTGGGTTTATCGGAACGCATCAGGCGTCCGAGTGCAGCCACGCGAGATAAGTTTAGATAGGACAAGACTTTGGAGGAATATTTTCTGTTTGTTCATTAGACCAGAGGCCCGACATAGGGCATAGGTCCATATCGAAATCCAGAGGAATATAACTGATTAATAGTAGAGGTCCTGATCAGACGTGATCTAGGCTACTGACCTTAATATTTAATGGGGCATGAAAATAAATGTCCTTTAAAATGATGGTCTATTAAAAAGAACACTATTCTAAACAGATATTCCTCCTTCATACAAGTGTATAAGAATAGAAGCAGTCGAGCTGCTACAAGTGGTTTTAAGTTCAAATACACGTGGGGTAATAGTAAATAATAGGTCATTTTTAGTAAAGAAATAAAGGTTACTTTTTATTTTAGGCCTAGAAAGGGATCATAATAGCTTAGCTATTTATGGGAAAATGTTGGAATAGATTCCGGGCCGTAAAGGCTATTCTTTTGAAAAGGTTTCAGATTTAACGTCTCCAAGAGACTTGCTTCCTCTTCCGACCAAGTTTCTTGTTTTGATTTCCTCTTTTGCCTCCCCCTTCTGACATTCCGCCTAAAGGGTTATCAAGACTGTGCTTTGTATTTCCTGCGAGATTTTTATTAGTCTCATCTGAAACGCTAGAATCAGAATCGGTTGTCCAATAATCATTCTGTGTCCGACGCAATGGGCGGCTAAGCTTTTGTCTTCTCAAATTCCAGTCGAACACCCTATTTGAGTCATAATCCCGCTTATCTCTGAGGAACTTATCCCTCTTCCTCTCTTTGGTTTCAGCTTGGACTACAGAGACCCTTGGAGAAAGAGCACCGCCATAGTCCCAGCAAGTGAGCCGTGGCTGTCGCTGCTCCTGTTTTGTGTTGAATTGAACAGTGCTCACAGTGCCATCCTGTCCTTATCTTTACTTTTGGTGGACACATCTGGGCAGAGCTCCTGCCAGGGGCACACATCTGGGCAGAGCTACTGTCAGGGGCACACATCTGGGCAGAGCTCTTTTCGAACTAATACAGGGCATAGGAACAGTAGTAACATTTAGGAAGACT
Source organism: Rhinella marina (assembly GCA_900303285.1). Classification (NCBI taxonomy): domain Eukaryota; kingdom Metazoa; phylum Chordata; class Amphibia; order Anura; family Bufonidae; genus Rhinella; species Rhinella marina. Next base: position 21,701 of record ONZH01002768.1, read on the forward strand.
CACCATCTTTGCACAAATTAGTGTGCTGCTGATTACTGAGTAGAGGGGTCGTGACCTAACTGGAATATCAGGCAGCAAATCAGTAAACATCAGCACTCATGAACAAGCACGAACTCACAGCAGGGAAGCTAGGCATTGTGGGTATTGTAGTCTTTGAAGTTTTGTGAGGGAAGATCAGGAGCCATGATATTCTCAGTGTGTTGCAGGCTCACACAGGAGCCAGACAAATGACTTGCATGGTAAATTGAAGCTCTGGTTATATGTATAGGTATGAGTTCTGGTTGGGTCACAGTTTGCAGCCTTAATGCAGTTTTTCAAAAATTAAGTTACTTTACCGGAATACCCCTTTAAACAAACAGAACAAGGCTGGGGGGGCATCAGAGCAAGGAAATGCTCCGATGTTCCCCTCATATATAGTAAATGATTAAAGAAGAGGTTATATCCGGGTTCACCTCTGAACCCAAACAACCACTTTAAGTAAGGCTACACTCACAGTAGTATTATGAAATGACGCATAGATGGATAATACAGGAAACTACCGGATACTCATTGACTAAAATGGGATCCAGTGGGGATCAGGCCACTTTCTAGCATAAATGCTGGTTTACGGCCAGACAAATACCACTGCATGCAGCGTTTTTTGGCTAACCAACAGTCGCCATTTATATGGGAACAGGCTGCCAGATTCCATAACGCTAATGTGAACCAAGCCCTATCATGTAATTCATCCCATACAATAAGCCCAATAAAAGGAAAAAAAGTCAATTAAAAACACTTCCAGAATTGCTATTTGGCCACATTGTCTCTTAAAATATGGAATGAAAATGATTAAAATGACATTCATGGCAAAATGGTACCAAGAAAAATTACAGCCGGTCTTACAAATAACAAACGCTCATACTGCTACCACAACAAAAAATAAAAATTGAATTGGTCTTAGAATATGGTGATGTAAAATACAGCTGATTTTTAATAAAAAGTGATTTTATGATGCAAAAGTAGTAAAGTATGAAAAAACTATATACATTTATCAACATGATTAGTTCAATAACTACACGGATTAGTAGTGGTAAAATTCCCATTGCCCTGCTTTGCCAATTCCATTTAGGCCCCCATAGTAAGAATCCGCCAGTTACTCACTGTTACTAAGGCGACATGAGACTAAGTTCTGAGCAGCGAGTGGATGGGAAACAGTGCAGCAGTCCGATGCTCTCTGTTTTAGTAGCCCCTAGTAAGTGAGGGCTGTGGAAACCGCGTAGCACAGCAAACTAACTTGGAATCAGCATTGCTTGCTGTGCTATGCTGTTTCCAGTGATATGCACCACAATGGGATCTACTACAATAGCGAGCGCCCAGCCTCTGCAGCATTTACCAGCCGCCTTGTGGTCTGGACTAAGTATCATTACGCCTTAGTTATTAGCGAGATGAGACAACCCTTTTAACTCCGCGACAACAAAGCGCTGTACATGTATGGTGTTGGATTAAAGCTTCTGCAATCTAGCAGTAGCAGTTCAGGTCTCTGGCTGTCAGGGACCCTAAGGAGAAGACCGAAGCAGTTTATTTCCACTTTATGTATGTGCTTTATGTAGAGTGCTCATTAGCACATACTTTGCAAAATTTAGAAATGGCAAGGAGGGACAATAGCAGCAGAGCACTGCATGTGCCGCAGCAACTTTTATAATACTAAGCCACGGCTGTAACCCCAGTCAATGCATATCTATACATGGCATGCATATCTAGACATCTAGACTAGAGTTCAGCGAACGTGCTCATAACGAGCACTGTACTGCTCGGATCCCCTGAACTCGCATGGGCGCAGGCATCCGGATCCGTCGGGTGAGGAGGATGGCAGGGAGTTAGCCTCAGGCAATCAGACTAACTCCCTGGATGAACAACCCATCTCTAGTAACTATAACCTGTAATATTATTACACTTCAGAAATACATCCCCTCTTGAACATTTTTAGTGAATTCACCATCTTCACATCCTCAGGCAGAGAGTTCCATAGTCTCACTGCTCTTACTGTAAAGAATCCTCTTCTATTTTTGTGTACAAACCACTCCTCCAGACGCAGAGGATGTCCCCTCGTCACAGTCTTGGGAATAAATAGATGATGTTGCACCAAATACATGAAAACTGTGCACCAATTCATAAATTTGGTGCAACCACACAATGCAAAACCAGACTTAAAAGTGACATGAAAAAGATCACAAATGATAACTGTCTCCTGTAGTTTTTAATTTTCATAATCCAGCTCTTATTAATTCTGTGAAGCAGTTTGATGCAGCCATAGCTAGTACCATAGCAGAACCTTCTGGAGAACCCAACATAAAGGGTGCCCCACCTTTGTTGTGTAATGTTTGACCAAGCACCACTAGCAGTTTATATTTTTTAATCTCAGCGCAATAGCATTAAAGCCACATTCATATGAAAGTGGTATAGTCGTGCACTGACCATGTGCATTCCACATTGTGATATGGACCTATTGAGTTCAATGGGTCTGCAATCCACAAGATGCGGCTGAAGATAGGACATATTCTTTCTTTTGCAGACTCATTGGCTTTCATGTGCACATGGCTGGTGCCCATGTTTTGCCGATCCAGGGTTTGCGGTCTGCAGCAGAGACATGGCTGTTCCGCTGTTTTGTGAATGCTGCCTTAATTTTCCAGGTCTTTTTTTTCATTTTCCAGTGGTCTCTATTAAATTTTGAGAATTGCATGTATAAAATCCTTTAACCACAATCTGTGTGCCATTCGTAGTGCACTATCCGTCCTGTGATGATGGATGAGAATGATGATGATGGATGAGCTTGAGATTCTATTCATTCTAGAATTTTGGTATACCTGACTGCTCTGGAATTGTATGTGTTTTGTGGAGATATTCAACCACTCTTTGCATTGTTGGAAACTTGATTTTTTGTATATTAATTCTTTCCTGACGCACCATTAATGATAAAAATATTCCAAATGGGGTGGCTAAAGCTTTATAGATTTAGGGTCTTTTTTTTATAGTTATGTCTACTATTTTTAGGTGTGTGTGACTTTTTGATCACTTGATCACTTTTTATTCATTTTATAGTTTTTTTTCTGTTCACCATAATGGGATGGTTTTTTTATGTTTTAATAGTATGCACATATTCAGACACAGTAATGTCCATGGTGTTCTTTTTTTATTGTTTATTTTTGTATTGCAGAAATGGGGGTGATTTGAATGTTTAGACTTTTAGACTTTTTAGACTTCTTGAAACAAAAAAAAACTTTTATGTCTCTATAGTGGACTCTAACGTACAATCATCAAATTGCAATTTTTATACATTAATGGAATTTACTCCATTATTCTATATAAAAATAGGTATGTTACAGTGCTGCCATCTGCTAGCCTGAACTGTAATATACAAGTAATGAGGCTGGAAGCCTAATACAGGCACAGGCTCATTACATACAGTGCCTTGCGAAAGTATTCGGCCCCCTGGAACTTTTTTAACCTTTTGCCACATTTCAGGCTTCAAACAAAAAGATATAACATTTAAAATTTTTGGTGAAGAATCAACAACAAGTGGGTCACAATTGTGAAGTGGAACGAAATTTATTGGATCATTTAAACTTTTTTTGTAATAATAAAACTGAAAAGTGGGGTGTGCAAAATTATTCGGCCCCTTGCATTAGTAACATAGTAACATAGGCCGAAAAAAGACATCTGTCCATCCAGTTCGGCCTGTTTTCCTACAAGTTGATCCAGAGGAAGGCAAAAACCCCTGTGAGGTAGAAGCCAATTTTCCCCACTTTAGGGGAAAAAATTCCTTCCCGACTCCAATCAGGCAATCAGAATTACTCCCTGGATCAATGACCCCTATCTAGTAACTATAACCTGTAATATTATTACCCTCCAAAAATACATCCAGGCCTCTCTTGAACTCTTTTAGTGAACTTACCATCACCACCTCCTCAGGCAGAGAGTTCCATAGTCTCACTGCTCTTACGGTAAAGAATCCTCTTCTATGTTTGTGTACAAACCTTCTTTCCTCCAGACGCAGAGGATGTCCCCTCGTCACAGTCACAGTCCTGGGGATAAATAGATCATGGGAGAGATCTCTGTACTAACCCCTGATATATTTATACATAGTTATTACATCTCCCCTCAGTTGTCTTTTTTCTAAAGTGAATAAGCCTAATTTTGATAATCTTTCTGGGTACTGTAGTCCACCCATTCCAGTTATTATTTTAGTTGCCCTCCTCTGAACCCTCTCCAGCTCTGCTATGTCTGCCTTGTTCACAAGAGCCCAGAACCGTACACAGTACTCCATGTGTGGTCTGACTAGTGATTTGTAAAGTGGCAGGACTATGTTCTCATCGCGGGCATCTATGCCTCTTTTGATGCAACCCATTATCTTATTGGCCTTGGCAGCAGCTGTCTGACACTGGTTTCTACAGCTTAGTTTGCTGTTCACTAAAATTCCTAGGTCCTTTTCCATGTCAAAGTTACCCAATATTTAACCATTTAGTATGTACTGGTGACTTGCATTATTCCTTCCCATATGCATAACCTTACATTTGTCAGTGTTAAACCTCATCTGCCACTTATCTACCCAAGCCTCCAGTCTATCCAGATCCATCTGTAGCAGTGTACGGTCCTCTTCTGTGTTAATTACTTGACACAGTTTAGTGTCATCTGCAAAAATTGATATTTTACTGTGCAAGCCTTCTACAAGATCATTAATAAATATATTGAAGAGAATAGGGCCCAATACTGACCCCTGTGGTACCCCACTAGTGACAGTGACCCAATCTGAATATGTGCCGTTCGTAACCACCCTCTGTTTTCTATCACTGAGCCAGTTACTTACCCACTTACAGACATTTTCTCCCAGGCCAAGCATTCTCATTTTATATACTAACCTTTTATGTGGTACCGTGTCAAATGCTTTGGAGAAGTCCAGATATACAACATCCATTGATTCGCCGCGGTCCAGTCTAGAACTTACCTCCTCATAGAAACTGATTAAATTGGTTTGACATGACCGATCCCTCATGAAGCCATGCTGATATGGAGTTATTTGCTTATTTTCATTGAGGTACTCCAAGATAGCATCTCTTAGAAAACCCTCAAACAGTTTACCCACGACAGATGTTAAACTTACCGGCCTATAGTTCCCAGGCTCTGTTTTTGGACCCTTTTTGAATATTGGCACCACATTTGCTATGCGCCAATCCTGTGGAACACTCCCTGTCAGTATAGAGTCCTTAAATATCAGAAATAAGGGCCTGGCAATGACATTACTTAATTCTCTTAGGATACGGTGGTGTATGCCATCCGGTCCTGGCGATTTGTCTATTTGAATCTTTTTAAGACGCAGCTCTACTTCTTCCTGGGTCAGACAGGGCACTTTTAAAGGAGAATTTACTTTTATATTACTTTTATATATTATTAATACTTTGTTGTGCCACCTTTTGCTGCGATTACAGCTGCAAGTTGCTTGGGGTATGTCTCTATCAGTTTTGCACATCTAGAGACTGAAATTCTTGCCCATTCTTCCTTGCAAAACAGCTCGAGCTCTTTGAGGTGGATGGAGAGCGTTTGTGATCAGCAATTTTCAGCTCTTTCCAAATATTCTCAATTTGATTCAGGTCTGGACTTTGACTTGGCCATTCTAAGACCTGGATACATTTATTTTTGAACCATTCCATTGTAGATTTTGCTTTATGTTTGGGATCATTGTCTTGTTGGAAGATAAATCTCCGTCCTAGTCTCAGGTCTTTTGCAGACTCCAACAGGTTTTCATCCAGAATAGTCCTGTATTTGGCTCCATCCACCATCAATTTTAACCATCTTCCCTGTCCCTGCTGATGAAAAGCAGGCCCAAACCATGATGCTGCCACCACCATGTTTGACAGTGGGGATGGTGTGTTCAGGGTGATGAGCTGTGTTGCTTTTATGCCAAACATATAATTTTGCATTGTTTCCAAAAAGTTCGATTTTTGTTTCATCTGACCAGAGCACCTTCTTCCACATATTTGGTGTGTTGGTGGCAAACTGTAAACAAGACTTTTTATGGATATCTTTGAGAAATGGCTTTCTTCTTGCTACTCTTCCATAAAGGCCAGATTTGTGAAGTGTTCGACTGATTGTTGTCCTATGGACAGACTCTGCCACCTCAGCTGTAGATCTCTGCAGTTCATCCAGAGTGATCATGGGCCTCTTGGCTGCATCTCTGATCAGTCTTCTCCTTGTTTGAGATGAAAGTTGAGAGGGATGGCCAGGTCTTGGTAAATTTGCAGTGGTCTGATACTCCTTCCATTTCAATATGATCGCTTGCACAGTGCTCCTTGGGATGTTTAAAGCTTGGGAAATCTTTTGGTATCCAAATCCAATTTTAAACTTCTCCACAACAGTATCACAGACCTGCTTGGTGTGTTACACACAGGTGGATTCTATTATCTTCATCAGTCATTTAGGACAACATTGGATCATTCAGAGATCCTCAATGAGCTTCTGGAGTGAGTTTTCTGAACTGAAAGTAAATGGGCTGAATAATTTTGCACGCCCAACTTTTCAGTTTTATTATTACAAAAAAAGTTTAAATGATCCAATAAATTTCGTTCCACTTCACAATTGTGACCCACTTGTTGTTGATTCTTCACCAAAAATTTAATGTGTTATATCTTTTTGTTTGAAGTCTGAAACGTGGCAAAAGGTTGAAAAGTTCCAGGGGGCCGAATACTTTAGCAAGGCACTGTATATAGAATGCTTTCCTAAATCTCTGGGGGAAAGTGTTCCTGCCCTGGAAGGGCACACTTCCAGGTATTGTCCCTCTTAGATGGCGTGGTCACATTTGACCACAGCATCTGAGGGGTGAAATGTCCACGTTCAGCATTGCCACCAATCATGGGCATTAGCCACTGGTGTCTACTCAAACAGCAGGCACCCAGCAACTAAGACGTTCACTCTGCTCCGGAGCGGGCATCATCTTTAAAGGGGTTGTCTTACTTCAGCAAGTGGCATTTATCATGTAGAGTAAGTTAATAAAAGCCACTTCCTAATGTATTCTTATTATCCATATTGCTTCCTTTGGTGGCTTGATTCATTTTTCCATCACTTTATACACTTCTTGTTTCCCTGGTTATGAAAATGAACCCAGCCAGGAAAGGAAGCAATATGTATAATAACAATACATTAGGAAGTGGCTTGTATTAACTTCCTCTACATAATAACTGCTATTTGCTGAAGTCAGACAACCCCTTTAAAGACTCGACATCCGCCGTGTATGTACAGCAGATGTCGGGAAGGGGTTAATAAGATTTACATATTACAATCAGTCTGTTAGACCATGTGTCTGGCAAACCTGAGGGCATTTGTTAGTGCCATGGTAGCTCCTTGTCATCCAGAGTTAACTGTTGAGCCAATGGGCTGTTAGAGGTAGCCCCTTTCAGCTAGGTTTTCACTTTTATAGTTTATGATCTCCAACACTACTTTGAATCTAAAATTGTATACAATTTTGCTAGATACAGACAAGTGTTCTTTCTTTCTTTGGCTATATCCTATCACCACTTCATTGCTTTCTTCTCTTTTCTTTTGCAGGCATCATTGACTGCCCATATTCCTAAGGATGCTGGATTTGAAGCTGTTCTAGACCAAATTCTTTCCTAGTTCTTTCCTAGTTCTGGTGACTGCGGAGGTCTTACTATTTAAAATATACTGTTGTAACAAGGTGTGTGAAAAAGTACTGGAAAGGGTGTATATCACCTAGAGTCCTCAGCTGGGTGAGATAAAAAAATCCAGAAAGCTGTATTTGTTTTAGCAAAGTATAGTTTTCTGGAGCTGTTTTGTTCAGACTGTTTGTGGGCTGGATTTTTTTGGAATGTTAGGTAGGTTTGGCAGTAGGACCTACCATTCCACACTCTTACTCCAGTACAGCTATCACCCTAGTCTGAGAAGATCCCAGGTGTGGCTTCTGGGGTCATTACTGGGGAATAAATAAAGGCCTCAGAGCCTCAGTCATTGTCACAGTATGCTGATCCTCCTGAAAAGTATAGTTAGCACCCAGATGGGCAGGTTTTTTCTTTGATGTTATGATTTATGTGCTGTAGCTTCACCCCATGTGATGGTTAACTTGGGCATTTTGCTGGATGCCTTTCGTGTTTGAGGAAAAATAAACATTGTTTGGATTTTCAACCCCTGAGACCCAAATGTGCCAAATGGTGGTAAATAACTGTTCTGTCAAAACCTTACTTAGCTTGGTATCCCTGGTACATGCCAGCTTCGTACCTGGGGACTACGTTCCAGACAAAAGTACGAGTTTTCTTTGCATCCATGGGGATACCAAGGTGTACCCTGTGGCACGCACTAAAATTGAGAATTTGAAAGGGATAATCACATATGAAGTAGGGATGTTGAAAAACCTAATGCATGATGTGGGCTTGGGCCATGATTTCCTTTTGTTCAGGGAGTTATGGGAAAAGGGAACTCTTTCAGCTAGAAGAAGAAACTCCTCCTGCTGGCCAAAATGTGCCTGATTTAGAAGTGTCTAAAGATAATTTTGGTACAATTAAGAGGCCCCACTCTAGTAAATGCTTGGAAAAGTGTTGCTGTAATAAATGGTGTACCACAGATGCTGACAAACAATTTCCACATTGTACTATGAATAGTGATCTCTTGTACAGGGTTACCAAAGTTAAAGGGGTTTTCCAAATTATTTTCTTTGTATCTTTGTGACTAAACAAATGTAAGGGATTTTAACTTACTCTCTTACATTAGCTACAGTGGCCTCCATCTCATAGTTAGCTGAGTGTCACATGACCTGTGACGTTGGCTTCTTTTCCTGCTCTGATGATGTTCTGTGCACAAGCCTGGGCTGAAGGAGGGAGCAGGTCTGCCAATCAACAGCTTAGAGACTATTAATGTCACTTTTTGAACCTTTCCTCGCCTCTGATTTAAGGCACAGTCTCTCTCTACAGCAATACATACATCGGCAAGTCCTGTCACATGACCAGCTTGTTCAGTTCCAGGTCTCTTTATATTCCCTCCCACTGGATTTGTTTGTAAAGGTTAACCATAAGCAGCACAGCCTCGGGGTTGCAGGCTCTGCCTCAGATACTGAGCAGCTACAAGGCTTCCTCTTCTCCCTACAAGTGAAGGGTGACAGATGATTTGACCAGGCACTGAAGAGAGAAATGCTGTATACAGGATCTTCCCTCCCTCCTCACCCTGCAAACACAGAGCTGACACAGACTGGAGGATTTCTCTCCTCTGTACTCTGTCATTATACTGTACAGCTGGGACTAGTAGTCCCACACATACAACATGCTGATGAGTATCCCAGCAGTCAGGCTGCAATTTTATTCACTCATTTTGTAGTACAGGAGGAGGGAAAGGCAGTCTTTGTCGACACGCACAAATATTCATGAGAAAACCTCAGAGATTGTTTTTACATGCCCCCACAGCTCTGGGACTGCATGTAAACATAGTTACATAGTTGTTAAGGTTGGAAAAAGACACAAGTCCATCAAGTCCAACCTGTAATCCTGCTATATCGATCCCTGGATCAATGTCCATCTTCCTTTTAAAAAGGGGTTGGGCCAAGGGAAAGGGTGAGTAGAACAAGATTTCTATACATTGTCATAAGCCTCAATTTTATTTTGAATTAAAAAGTCATCTAAAGGCTTTTTGAATCCAAACAGAACAAGGACAGAACTAGGTAAATGAGTAAATATTTTTTTTTTTTTACCTAAATGTGCTTAACTTATGTATATATTGCTTATTATCAGGTTTGCAGTGCTTTATTATTATTTTTTTCTAAATAACCCGGACAACCCTTTTAACAGTGAACTTGTTGAGCAGTATCTGGTACCAAATGTATGGTACTTGACATGGCACATAATCATGTACTTGGTGGACATTTGGAGACTGGTAAAGCACGAGAAATAGTCCTTCAAAGGTTTTGCTGGCCTGGGATATATCAAGATGTGAAGAATTACTGTCACACATTCCAGGTAATTGCCCTGACATCACACTTCCATAGTCCTTTGGTTCCACTTCCCAAAATTGACGTGCCATTCGAGAGGATTGCCATGGATTTAGTGGGTTTCATAGTCAAGTTAGCCAGAGGACAGCAGTACATACTGGTTGTTTTGGATTATGCCACCTGTTACCCTAAAACTGTGCCTTTGAGAAACATGACTTCTAAAAATATTACACAAGCTATTTTATATGTTTGCCTGCACAGGAATCCCTGAAAATATTAGACCTAGGGTACGTTTATGTCAAAGGTGATGAAAAAAATGTGCAATCTGTTTAACCCCTTCAGGACCCTGCCATTTTTCACTTAAGGACCAGGTCATTTTCAGCAAATCTGTCTTATGTGGTGATAACTTTAAAACGCTTTTACTAATCCAGGCCATTCTGATATTTTCTCATCACATATTGTACTTCATGAAAGTAGTAAATTTGAGTCAAAATATTTCATTTTTATTTATAAAAAAAATACCAAATTTACCAAAAAATATGAAAAATTTTGAAAAATTAGCAAATTTCCAAATTTCAATTTCTCTACTTTTAAAATACACAGTAATACCTCCAAAAATAGTTATTATTTTACATTGTCTATACATAATATCTCTACTTCATGTTTAGATCATTTAGAAAATTACATTTTATTTTTTTGGGACATTAGAAGGCTTAGAAGTTTAGAAGCAAATCTTAAAATTTTAAGAAAATTTCCAAAACCCAATTTTGTAAGGACCAGTTCAGTTATGAAGTCACTTTGTGGGGCTTAAATATTAGAAACCACCATAAATCACCCCATTTTAAAACTACACCCCTCAAGCTATTCAAAACTGATTTTACAAACTTTGTTAACCCTTTCGGCGTCCAATGAGAATTAAAGAAAAATGGGAATGAAATTTCAAAATTTCACTTTTTTTTAACGGATTTTAAATTTTAATCCATTTTTCCTGCAAGGGTTGAAAGCCAAACAAAACTCAAAATCTATTACCCTGATTCTGGAGTTTACAGAAACACTACATGTGTGCTCAAAAACTGATGTATGGGCGCGCAACAGGCTTCAGAGTAGAAGGAGCACCATATGGCTTTTGGAGAGCGGATTTAGCTGGAATGGTAATTGGGACTCCATTTTGGAAACTATACCCATCAAGGAATCTTTCATGGTGTGTAGTAAACACTTTGAACTCAAAGGTTATTCCTAGAATTAGGAAACACTTGGCAGTTAAAATGAAAAATTGCTATTTTTTCCCCCAAAAAAAAGTTGCTTTACACCCACATTTTTCACTTTCCCAAAGGGTAACGGGACCAAATGCACCCCACATTTTGTTCCCCACTTTCCCCGAATACGGCAACACCCCATATGTGCTCAAAAACTGATGTATGGGCTCAAATCAGGCTTCAGAGTGGAAGGAGCACCATATGGCTTTTGGAGAGCGGATTTAGCTGGAATAATAATTGGGAGCTATGTCACATATGAAGACACCCTGAGCTGGCCCTACATTGGAAACCCCCAAAAAGTGACCCCATTTTGGAAACTACTCCCCTCAAGGAATCTTTCAAGGTGTATAGTGAGCACTTTAAACTCAAAGGTGTTTCCTAAAATTAGGAAACACTTGGCACTTAAAATGAAAAATTGCAATTTTTTTTCCACAAAAAAGTCGCTTTACACCCGCATTTTTTACTTTCCCAAAGGGTAACGGGACAAAAAGCACCCCACATTTTGTTCCCGATTTCCCCCAAATACGGAAACACCCCATATGTGCTTGTAGCCTGCTGTATGGGCACACAGCAGGGCTCTAGAGGCAAACTGCAAAATATGGATTTTGCAGGCCAGAAATAACAGTCATGGATTTTAAGTGCCATGTCGCATGTTTAACCCCTTCATGACATAGCCAATTTTTACCTTAAGGACCAGGCCAAATTTTGGAAATATGACATGTCACTTTAAGTGGTAATAACTTTGGAACACTTTTACTTATCCAAGCCATTCTGAGATTGTTTTCTTGTGACATAATGTACTTCATGACAGTGGTAAATTTGAGTCAATATAAATCACCTTTATTTATAAAAAAAAAAAATCCTAAATTTACAGAAAATTTGGAAAAATTTGTAATTTTCAAAACTTGAATTTCTCTGCTTTTAAGGCGGGTAGTGATTCCTCACAAAATAGTTACTTTACATTTCCCATATGTCTACTATATGTTTACATCATTTTGTATTTATTTATTATTTGTTTTTTGGGGACGTTAGAAGGCTTAGAATTTTAGAAGCAATTCTTAAAATTTTTAAGAAATTTTACAAAACCATTTTTTTAATGACCAGTTCAGTTCTAAAGTCACTTTGTGGGGCTTATATAATAGAAACCACCATAAATGACCCCATTATAGAAACTACACCCCTCAAGGTTTTCAAAACTGATTTTACAAACTTTCTTAACCCTTTATGTATTCCACAAGAATTAAAGGAAAAAGGAGATTTCTAAATTTCACTTTTTTGGCAGATTTTCCATTTTAATCCATTTTTTCCTGTAACACATCAAGGGTTAATAGCCAAACAAAACTCAAAAACTATTACCCTGTTTCTGCGATTTACAGAAACACCCCACATGTCGTTGTAAACTACTGTATGGGCACATGGCAGGGCGCAGAACAAAAGGTGCGCCAGATGGTTTTTGGAAGGCAAATTTTGCAGGACTGGTTTTTAGACACCATGTCCCATTTGAAGCCCCCCTGATGCACCCCTACAGTAGAAATAATCATAAAGTGCCTGTATTTTGGAAACTAAGGAATAAGGTGACTGTTTTATTGATACTATTTTGGGTTACATATGATTTTTGATCACTTTATAGTACGCTTTTTGTTAGGCAAGGTAACCAAAAATGGCTGTTCTGGTGCCGTTTTTATTTTTTGTTTTTTACGGTGTTCATCTGACAGGTTAGATCATGTGCTATCATGTACTATGCTGTGCTGCGACTATAAAGATACTGTAAACAATTTTATATTAATAAAATATTTATTGAACAACAAACTCTGCAGTCTAATTATTAAACAATGCAGTATAAAACCAAGCTACACTACACAGTCCCACTTAATTCCACCCACAACACTATCTAACATGCACACACACTCAAAACACAGATTGCAAGCCCTCCCAAGCCTAACTACTTTACTGTCCCTAGGGAAATAAAGGGTTAAATTATACAAAGATAAGGTCGGCAGACAAAGGGTTAATAAGACATCAGGGGACAATGATGGGTAATGCAGGGGTGATGTAAACTGGGGTAAATATGGTAGGGAATATTATATTGGCAGGGAAATATGGTAGATGTAGGGTATATGAAATGGGCAAGGAAAGGGTTAATATAAATGGATAAACTGAGGTAAATTCGTTGATGGTATAGGGTATATAGGGATATGGCAGGGATGGGGTTAATATGGAACGTTGGTGGTATAGCAGGGGTTAATGCTGGGGTAACAGTGGTATAATGGTTATAGGATAATAATAAGGGGTTAATTCATTGGTGGTTCAGGGGAAGGGGTTAATACTCAGCCAGCTCCAGGGTCTGCTCGTTTCTAGGGGGATTGCTCATTGTCCAGGGGTTAATTCCCGCTTTGTTCTTGCTCTTTTTATCCAGGGGATGATCCTTGCTTGGAGGGCAGCTGGGCTCAATTGATGAGCGTCGGGTGGCCGGGCTATTTAAGCCCGGCCACGCTCGCTCCCGAGCGGCCCGCGCTTCCGGCGTGCGAGCGCCCCGGCAGGCAAGTACACGTGGGCTCACCGCGCCTGCCTGCGCACACTGGCAGCTGTTCCCAGGCGGAGGATCTCCTTGATCCTCCCGTCTGTGAATTGCTATGCATTTCCGGCGCTGTAATTACAGCGTCGGAGGTGCGCGGCACACAGGGCAGGGAAACCTTTTGTTTCCCTGTCCCTGTTATGTTAAACATCTCCGGCGGAGGTGTTTAACAAAGGGCAGAGGATCTTATCGATCCTGTGTCCTTTGATGTACCCGAGACTGGACTTAATTGTCCAGTCATCTGGGCTACATCTGCCTCCTGCAGGCGCGCTGGTATGCGCCTGCAGGGGGATGCAGAGGGATGGGGGGGGCACCCGGACGCTGGGAGTCATTTGTACATGTATATAGATGCATGTATATAATATTGGGGCATATATGTCTATACATTTGGAGTATGAGAGCAGCAAAGTGGGCATATATACATACAGTACAGACCAAAGGATTGGACACACCTTCTCATTCAAAGAGTTTTCTGTATTTTCATGACTATGAAAATTGTAGATTCACACTGAAGGCATCAAAACTATGAATTAACACGTGGAATTATATACTTAACAAAAAAGTGTGAAACAACTGTAAATATGTCTTCTAGGTTCTTCAAAGTAGCCACCTTTTGCTTTGATTACTGCTTTGCACACTCTTGGCATTCTCTTGATGAGCTTCAAGAGGTAGTCACCTGAAATGGTTTTCACTTTACAGGTGTGCCCTGTCAGGTTTAATAAGTGGGATTTCTTGCCTTATAAATGGGGTTGGGACCAGAAGTCAGGTGGATACACAGCTGATAGTCCTACTGAATAGACTGTTAGAATTTGTATTATGGCAAGAAAAAAGCAGCTAAGTAAAGAAAAACGAGTGGCCATCATTACTTTAAAAAATGAAGGTCAGTCAGTCCGAAAAATTGGGAAAACTTGGTAAAAAAGTGTCCCCAAAAAGCAGTCGCAAAAACCATCAAGCACTACAAAGAAACTGGCTCACATGAGGACCGCCCCAAGAAAGGAAGACCAAGAGTCACCTCTGCTGCGGAGGATAAGTTCATCCGAGTCACCAGCCTCAGAAATCGCAGGTTAACAGCAGCTCAGATCAGAGACCAGGTCAATGCCACACAGAGTTCTAGCAGCAGACACATCTCTACAACAACTGTTAAGAGGAGACTGTGTGCAGCAGGCCTTCATGGTAAAATAGCTGCTAGGACACTGCTAAGGACAGGCAACAAGCAGAAGACACTTGTTTGGGCTAAAGAACACAAGGAATGGACATTAGACCAGTGGAAATCTGTGTTTTGGTCTGATGAGTCCAAATTTGAGATCTTTGGTATCAACCACCGTGTCTTTGTGCGACGCAGAAAAGGTGAACGGATGGACTCTATATGCCTGGTTCCCACCGTGAAGCATGGAGAAGGAGGTGTGATGGTGTGGGGGTCCTTTGCTGGTGACACTGTTGGGGATTTATTCAAAATTAAAGGCATACTGAACCAGCATGGCTACCACAGCATCTTGCAGCGGCATGCTATTCCATCCGATTTGCGTTTAGTTGGACCATCGTTTATTTATCAACAGGACAATGACCCCAAATACACTTCCAGGCTGTGTAAGGGCTATTTGAACAAGAAGGAGAGTGATGGGGTGCTACGCCAGATGACCTGGCCTCCACAGTCACCAGACCTGAACCCAATCGAGATGGTTTGGGGTGAGCTGGACCGCAGAGTGAAGGCAAAAGGGTCAACAAGTGCTAAGCATCTCTGGGAACTCCTTCAAGACTGTTGGAATACCATTTCAGATGACTACCCCTTGAAGCTCAACAAGAGAATGCCAAGAGTGTGCAAAGCAGTAATCAAAGCAAAAGGTGGCTACTTTGAAGAACCTAGAATATAAGACATATTTTCAGTTGTTTCACACTTTTTTGTTAAGTATATCATTCCACATGTGTTAATTCACAGTTTTGATGCCTTCAGTGTGAATCTA
>ONZH01002769.1:0-22500 GCA_900303285.1 Rhinella marina
TCACACATCACTAATTCCAGTTCACCAGTTTTATTACTCAGGCTTCTGGCATTAGTGTACGTACAATTAAGAGGTCTATGTATATTTTTTACCCCACTTTTTAAATTACCGTTACCTGTAAAGTGAGTATCTGGGATTTTTGGATTACCTTGGTTGATGTTTTGCCCAGTCTTCTCCCTATTTTCCTCACTAACCCCAGCCCCCACTAACCCCCCATTGTCCCCTCCTATGTCCCACTCTCTATCCACCTATCTGAACCACCACCCTCCCCCAGATCCTAGTTTAAAAGCTCCTCCAGCCATCTAACCATTTTTTCCCCCAGGGCAGTTGCACCCTCCCCATTAAGGTGCAGCCCGTCCCTACTGTAGAGTATGTAGCCGACAGAGAAGTCGGCCCAGTTCTCCATGAACCCAAACCCTTCCTTCCTGCATCAGCTTCTGAGCCACTTATTTAACTCCCTAAGCTCCCGTTGTCTCTCTAGTGACGCTTGTGGCAGTGGTAGTATTTCTGAAAACACTACCTTGGAGGTCCTGGACTTGAGCTTCTCTCCTAGTTCCTTAAAATCATTTTTAAGGACCTTCCATCTCCCCCTGACTTTGTCATTGGTGCCAATGTGTACCAAGACCGCCAGTTCTTCCCCAGCCCCACCCAGCAATCTGTCAATATGATCCACAATATGCCGAACCCGAGCACCCGGGAGACAACAACACTGTTCGGCATTCACGGTCTCGGCGACAGATGACCCTGTCTGTCTGCCTAATAATAGAGTCCCCTACCACCAGCATCTTTCTGTCCTTTGCTGCTCTCCCTTTTACATCCTTCCTGCAGTGGTCATCCTCCTGGTTTCTAGGAGAAATGGCCTGCTGCAGTGTCGCTGGTCCTGGGCTTTCATCCCTAATATCAGCCAAACAGGCATATTTACTACGGCGTTCCAGCTCAGGACTAGCCTCCCTGGCACTTTTCCCTCTTCCCTTTCTTACTACATTAACCCAACTGCTGACCTGATTCTTGATCTTACCCTTCTCCTCCCACCTACTTTTCACTGACCCCAGCCAGTGCCTGCACAGTGAGGTCTAAGCCTCTCTCCAGTTTTTTTAATGCCCCTAAGTATGTCAAGCTGCTTATTTAGATCCATGATCCGGGTTTCCAAATATGCAACGTGATTGCATCTAGTGCAAATGTATTCACCCTCAAATGGCTCTTTAAGGCATGCATACATTGCACAGGACACACACTAAGTAGCATTGTCCATGGAGCACCTGTTAAATGGGGATGAACAGTAAAGAAAGAAAAACAGTAAATTAGCGATAAGATGTGGTTTGCTGTAGTTGGAGGACTAGCTCAAATCAAGTTAACAACACACAAGGAAAATATCTCCAACCTTAGTTTTTTTAGCTCCTTGTCTTAAACTCCGGTTCTTTAAACTCCACTTCTACACAGCCCACTTACACAGCAGCCCAATCCTGATGCAAAATACTGATCGTGTGATAAGAGGCCTTCTGGATGCTCAAACGACAAGATCTGTTTGTTTTTTAATGTTTTGTTTTTCTGTTCTTCTGACGTATTAGAAGAATGGAAAAAATAAACACGGCCCAACAGGAACAGTAGTGCCCCTGTAACAGACTGGTATGGGTGGCAACAACATGAAGAGTCGAAATAGTACCCCATAACAGAGTGGGGAGGGTGGCAACAACAGTGGCAGTAACAGCACAAGATGGTGGCAGATGGCAGTAGAGGCAGCAGTCATGTAACATAAGGCGGGTGACAGCATCAGAGTAGTGGCAGCAGGACGTGGGCAGAAGTAACCAGACATTTGTCACAATGTTCTAGTGTGGCAACATACTATAGTCAGATCATTACTGCCAGAATTATCTCTCAACATTTAGTGTTGAAAGGCGGGTTCTGTTTGGTTTAACTATGCCACCCGCTGTACTAAACACCTGTTCTGATGCCACACTACTGGCTGGGCAGGAAAGCTTGTGCAGCCACCAGCCGCAGGGATATGTGAGTGATATGGTAGGTAGGTTACATAGTAACATAGTAGGTAGGTTACATAGTTTATAAGGCCGAAAAAAAGACATCTGTCCATCCAGTTCGGCCTGTTTTCCTACAAGTTGATCCAGAGGAAGGCAAAAAAACCCTGTGAGGTAGAAGCCAGTTTTCCCCACTAAGGAAAAAAATTCCTTCCCGACTCCAATCAGGCAATCAGAATAACTCCCTGGATCAACGACCCCTCTCTAGTAACTATAACCTGTAAGACTTTTACCCTCCAAAAATACATCCAGGCCCCTCTTGAACTCTTTTAGTGAACTTACCATCACCACCTCCTCAGGCAGAGAGTTCCATAGTCTCACTGCTCTTACCGTAAAGAATCCTCTTCTATGTTTGTGTACAAACCTTCTTTCCTCCAGACGCAGAGGATGTCCCCTCGTCACAGTCACAGTCCTGGGGATAAATAGATCATGGGAGAGATCTCTGTACTGACCTCTGATATATTTATACATAGTTATGACTTCCCTCGGGGCACGCTCCATACGCAGGCTCCAGGATGGTCAGGTGAGGTGCCCTGGGATGTTGAGTTTGACCGGTGTCGGACGGCTGGGCCCTGGTGTTTCGTGACGCCAGTGTCTTTTTAAAGGTAGACACACCCTTTGCAATGATGAGGAGGCAGTTGTTAATCAAACAAGAGGTATCTTTTACTTTTGCCTTGAGTTCATATAGTCACAATAAATGATGTTACAATTGGTTTATGGATAAGATGTCCTCTTTGGGCTGGTAGGTGGTTATAATAGGTAGTAGTTAGGCACTGTCTCTTTAAATCCTGTTACTTTCACTCCTAGTGGGATTTTCTATAACTAGCCCTGTTTCTGGACAATATTATATTAAGGTCACTTTCATACGACCTTTCTTTTAGAAGGATACTCTGTGGGGCAGGAATGACACGTCTGCACCAGCAGGTTCCTGAAATATATATATAATGATGGCTGCACCTCCCGGAGGGATCCAAAGTGTAGACCAATAAACAACTTGTACCTGGTTGCTGATACTGTAGTCAGATGCCGGAGGCTTCTCTTGACCACATGGGTGCTGGCAGAGTCCATGAAGACCGAGGACGGTCGATTACCTCTGTCAGGCTTGACAGTCCAAGAAATATTCAGGGTTCTAGTAGTTTAGCTGTTACTTGTCACATGTTGTCCTGACATGGCCAGTGTCAGGGGTAATGACAGCCTTTTCCTTTAGGAAAGGTTCTCCACTTTTCTTCCTCCTGCACAGTACTTGGTTCCTCTTAACTAACTCCTTACACCTCCTCCTTACTTTCCTTACACTCCAACTGATCTGATCTCCTCTGCTACTCTAACTTCCTGTTACTGGGCCTTATATAGAAGGCAGAATGCCACCATCTAGTGGTGGGAAATAATATTGCAGTACTCAGCCATAGAGGTTTCACAGCACATTCACATTAATTCACAAATACATAACAATAAAATGGCATAATATATAAGATATGACATGGCTATTTAACCCTTTTGGAGTGTCCCCTTGTACACACTTTAGTGGGACACTACATTTGCACAGAACAAACTCGGACAGTTGCAGCCACAATTCAAGTTTGGCTGCCCAGTACTGTAGTCCAGGGGATCCTGGATCTGGGGTGACAGGATACAGTCAAGAATGCTCCATGTCCTGCTGGGTGGTTTCTTCATTAGGCGGGTGAATAAAATTGCTCATTAGAAACTCAAGACTTAAGTTACTGCTGATGGAGATGGTGCTGCTTCTGCCCCCCACCCCCCTCAAGCAGTCATGGCAGTAGTGAACTCAGAGGGTTCCCAAGGTTAGACGTTCATGATGATGGGCGATGGCAAGCATAGGCAGCAACCAACTGACTACAAAGGATGTCTCGATAGTAGCTTTTCATCCCTCTCAGAAGGTGCAAAATAAAGGCCTCCATTTTGGACCGGTAGCGAGGGTCTAGCATTGTGGAGAGCCAGTAGTCCACTACCTAGTAAACCTCTTAGGTCTGTATATAATTCCTGTGCATTTATATCCTCCTCCTCATCCTCCTCCCCCTCCTGTGCCAGTTCAGCCTCCATAGGGCTCAGGTGGCCATGAGATCTAGACGCCACGTCTACTGTCACCTTGCCAGTCAGCATCCCCTTCAGGACATGAAGGAGTGGAATGACATCATTCATCTCATAGTCCTGGTGACTGACAAAAAAAGTGGCCTCCTCAAAGGTCCTGAGCAAATGACATGTGTCACGCATGAGCTGCCACTGTCTGATGTCACAGTTACACTGGGGAGAAGTCCTCTCTGTCTGCATCATCAAGAAATCAGTAACCAGTTTTCTCTGCTCATACAGTCAGTCCAACAAGTAGACGGTGGAGTTCCAACATGTGGAAACGTTGCATATGAGGCAATGTAGTAGAACACCATTCTGCCTTGGAGGACGTGTTTTGCACAGTAAGAGTGGCTTAAGTGCATGCACAGATTCCTTGATGTTTTCAAGACATCTTGTAGTTGGGTGGAAGACTTCAGAAACCCGGTGACAATCAGATTGAAGATGTGCACCATGCAGGACGCTTGAATCAGCCCTCCCTGACGCAGTGCAGACAGAATGTTCTTCCCGTTATCGGAGACTATGGTTCCTATCTCTTGTTGCCTAGGAGACAGCCATGATTCGATTACTTGGTTGATGACGCGGAGCAGTTCCTCCCCAGCCCTGGCTGACCAGTTGCAGTACTGTGTGACAACGCCATGCTTTGCATAGGTGGTATGCTGGAGGACCACTTAGAACTGTGCCTACAGTGGTGGCTGAGAACAAGGTGGAAGATGAGGAGGCAGAGAAGGACCTTGGAGCAGAAATCCCACTATTATAACACAGAGGCGGCATTGCCATCACCAGGCCAGGTTGCTGGTGTGCCTAGGCCAGAACCACATTTACCCAGTTGGTTGTAAAGAACATATACAGTATTGTCCTTGGCCATAGTTAAAGCTCCCCATGTCAGCGCTAGCATGAACTGTACCAGACAATGACAGACTCAAGGACTGGCCCACCTTCTGCTCAATATACGTGTACAGGGCTGGTATAGCCTTTTTTTTTTTTTTTTGTTAGAGATGTAATGACAGCTTGGGACTCTCCACCCTGGGTGGGCACAAGCCATCGGTTCTCTGAAATGATTAGAGTCCATGATGTGAAAAGGAATGGACTGTAGTACCGGCAACTTGGCCAGGTGGACGTTCAGCTTATGTGCCATTGGATGAGTGCACGCATACTGTTGTCTCTTTGCAATCCCCTCGGTGATCAATTGCCGATGAAATATGTGACAAGAAGCCCTGACTGCTGGAGATGGCATGCAGGCCGCTGGGAGATGCATTGGTTGATGTGGCAGGCTGTGCCACTACATTAGTGCCAAGGTTTTCCCAGGCCACTTTATAGTGACACTTCATGTTGATGCAGGGCCATGGTGCCAGCATTAGCACCCTGACTGCGCTTCACCTTCTGCCCACATATCCTGTATACCGCCACTCCATACCACATACCGCCACATGTCCTCCAGCAACTTGATAAAAATTTCCACACTGCCGAGTATGGCATTTTACCCCCAACAAAAGAAAGATGCAGTTGCTGAACAGGTGAGGGCACAGAGTTTTTTCCTGGGCTATGCCTACTAAATGTGGTGTCAGAGGAATCCAAAGATTCCTGGCTATGTGTATCTGTTATCACCTGAGATGATGTTGAAGAGCGAGTCAACCATTTCAGTACAGCTGGATTGTTGGTCAAAACACGACCAGAGCATGACAGAGTCAGCCCTGGCCTGTTGCTGTGGCTGCTGCTACCACTACCCCTTCTTCTACTGCTACTTATGCCAGCTACAGCAACATTTTTGCCACTGCCCATTCCTTTTGAGGGACCAGGCAACTTTCTGTTGGCCACAGGGTACAGTAACTGAATCAGTAATGTAACAAATGAGGTATGAATGGAGCAGTAGACTAGAAAAATGTGCCTATGTATTACACCGCCTCTTGACAATGAGTCTAATACACAGTTCGTCAAAGTATAAATGAACAGATTAATTATTAATGCGCAGTAGGTGAAACTACTGTAGTTGCAAATGGCTCCCCGTTACAACTACAATGTCTTCCTATAGACATCCCCAAACACTTTGGAACAAAGGACATAACAGTCTAGAGTTCCACACAATAACTAGATTAAAAAAAGTTGGTGCACTTGAAAAATATAGGAACACTTCACAAATTGCGAGAGTGCTGCAGTGGCACACTACACCAAGAGGAAAAAACTGGGTCGATCTGGAGGCGGGATGCATCCCATTTCCATGCTATGTTACATGGAAAACAAGAGATAACCAGTTTCTATAAAAAGAGATAGTAAATCCATTAACTAAATACACACTCAAAACATGGTTTAAAACTGCTAAAAAACACAAACTCCAGGTTCCAGATATTACCGACCTTTCCCTATACGTTTGCATCCCGAAAAAAATACAAAGTCATTAGGAATAAGATCATGTGTACTACTGACTGTTGCATGATAACTCAAAGAAGTTTTGAAAGATAATAAAGTACTTATGCTAAACTCTCTTCACAGCAGCTTGATCAGACACCTCAGAAATAGGTTGCCTATATGAACCACAGCATCTCCAAAATATACTCCTAGCTCATTTATACTGAAACCTCTCCTCTCTTCATGGAAGGTTGGGCAAAGGAGTTGGGAAAAACCTTTAATGAGCAAGAAAGCCAATCCATACTAACCAGCTCGGTACCGTATGTTTCCTCTACTAAGCTTCAAGAGGCTCATTATAAAGTGCTAACCAGATGGTATAGGACCCTGTTCCTTCTACATAAAATAAACCCCGATATCTCCAAAAATTGATGGAGGTTCAGTGAAGCTGAGGGAACACTAACGCATATTTGGATAACCTGTCCCAAAATAACCACTTTTTGGGAGAAATTAACAAGTATAATTGAGGAACTGTACCACTCCAAAGTTAACATCACACAGGAACTGATCCTTTTGAACCTCCATAACAAAGAAAACTTAATACTTAAAGGCAGATTATTTCCATCTCTCATTAACACCATGAAAGCAATGATACCAAGGCCAGGGGCGTACATAGAAATCATGGGGCCCCATAGCAAAACTCAGAATTGCCCCCCCGTGAGGAAATTTGGATTTGTGGCGAATCGAAGTTTTCCTGAAATTCTGATAGAATTCAATTTGTTTCAAATCGCTCAACACTATCTAGAAATACTGACAGTATTTTGGGGATTAGTGATCCATACTGTTCCTACAGATGGCTCTGGACATTGTCCTTTTATATATTCTGTAGGTATAGATTGGTTGTTTGTATGAATAGCAGTTTCTACCTTGTCGGGCAGGGACTTGTTATGGTGCATCATGTCACTTGGCACATTCCTTTCTCATATAGGGATTGATGGGCCTAAAGAGACATTGTACGACCAGTCACTTTAACTGTCATTATATGTCAGCTTGTCATTATAGTCCCTCAGGAGTTCTTTCATCTTGTGAAAAAACTAGAATATGCTACATAGTTGGATACATTTTCCTGCCTATTCTTGGACATCTGTCCTCCCAGGGGTGGACACAGACAGCAGAGGGCACCTGTGCAAAAAATGTGCCCCTCCCCAAACCACACATACAGATGTAAACATATACAATACATGCATAAACCTGGAAGACCAAGGAGCATATATGGACCAGGAGCACAGTGCTGGCCCAGGAAGCAACATTTAATAAGTACAGTACCAATTAAAAAAGGTGGGAAAATGAATAAAAAAATAGATACAGTGACCCCTTTAAGGCTACACAGTGCTTTTGGGCAACAATGTGTCGTGCAACCAAGGATCACAGCAGCACAATGCTGCGATGCATTGAGTTAAAATGAATGGGGTCGCATTGTGACTTTGAAGTTTCTTAAAATCACAATCGAAAAGTCGCAAGAAATTCAGCAGGTTGGATTTTTTGTGACTGTCGGGTCATGGCCCCATTTACTTTTACTAGTTGTGATGTATCGTAGTGTCGCTGCAGTCTTTGGATGCACAATGTGTGTTGCAGCCACAGCTACCTTGTGTTGCCAGCCTAAGGGCCCATTTAGATGGCCGTGCTTTACAGTCCGCAAATTGCGGATCCACAAAACACGGAGACTGGCTGTGTGTGTCCTATGATAGAAAATGCCTTCTTTTGTCCACAATTGCAGACAAAAATAGGACATATTCTATTGTTTTTGCAAGGCTGTGGAACAGACATATGGATGCGGACAACACATGATGTGCTATCCGCATCTTCTGCGTTCCCGTTGAAATGAATGAGTCCACACCCATTCTGCAAAATTGCGGAACAGATGCGGACTCCATACGGCCGTCTGAATGAGCCCTAACACACATACTAAGACTTTCATACATGCAACCACCCTTTTTGACACATCTTCACACATGCAGACACTCTGACATATATACACACACTGTCACATATGCAGACACACTCACACACACACACACTGTTACATATGCAGACACAGTCACACACACACTGTCACACCTGCAGGCACTGTCACACACATACACACACTGTCACACCTGCAGGCACTGTCACACACACATACACACACTTTCACACATGCAGGCACTGTCACACACACAGTCACACATGGGCGCACCGAAGGGAGGGGTCCAACGGGCTGCACCGCCGATCGCCACAGGTGGCGCGGCTCTGGTTCTTATTGTGGGCAGTGGTGGCAGTGGGCAGTATGAGATGAGCGCTTCCATTGTGGAAGCGCTCATCTCAATATTCATCTGAATCGCCATCCTCAGGACGGCGATACAGATGGATGTGCTGCGGCGGGGCAGGGGAGGGAGAGGCGTCTCCTGATGCCTGCGGCCTATCAGAGGCCGGCTCAGGCGGCGCGATGACGTCATTATCATCGCAACGGGTGAGCCGGGCAGCACACAGCAGGGACACAGGCCAGAAGAGGCCTGCATCGCATCGCTGCTGATGGAGGTATTAGTGGTTTTTTGTTTTTCTTAATAGATGCTACATTTAGGGGGCACCTGGCAATCTCTCACTGGCCCATTTTTTTTTATTTATTTTTTTTGGGGGGGGAGTTGCACTATGGGGGCATCTGGAAATTTTATACTATCCAAATTTTTGGGAGGGGCATCTGGGGGCATTTATTTCGTGCCCATTTTGTGGGGGGCACTTTTGGGGCATTTCTTACTGGCACATTATGTGGGGGGCCACCATGGAGAAGAGCACTATGGGGACATCTGGGGGCTCTAAAGGGGCCTTTTTTATTGCCACATTATGGGGGACACTATAGTAACATAGTAACATAGTTTGTAAGGCCGAAAAAGACATCTGTCCATCCAGTTCAGCCTGTTTTCCTACTATAGGGGAGCATGGCACTATGGGGAATTTGATGGCACTATAGGGGCATTATTTGGGGGGGCATCTAGTGACTCTAAAGGGGCATTTTCTTTTTACTGGCACATTATAGGGTAGAGCGGGACTATAGGGGCATCATTTGGGGGCATCTGGTGGCTCTAAAGGGGCATTTTTTTTTACTGGCACATTATAGGGAGCACTATAACGGAGAGCGGCACTATAGGGGCATCATTTGGGGGCACTATGGGGGCATCGGGTGGCTCTAAAGGGGCATTTTTTTACTGGCACATTAAAGGGGACACTATAGGGGAGAGTGGAACAATGAGGCATTTGGTGGCACTATAAGGGCATCATTTGGGGGCATCTGGTGGCTCTAAAGGGGCATTTTTTACTGGCACATTATAGTGGGCAGTATGGCATCTGGTACTAAGGGGGCAATTTTTACTGGCACATTATGGGGGAGAGGAGCACTATAGGGGCATGTGATGGGGGCAGTAAGAAGAGGCATTTTTTACTTGCATATTATGGGGGACACTATGGGGGAATATACTGGGGCACTATATTGGGGTAATGTATACTGGTATACATTGTGGGGACATTAGCTCAACTGCAGGCACTAAGTGGGGGTATTATTGTGAGCTTTCCTACTACTGGGGGCTATGGGGAACATGATTACTAGTATGGGCACTATGGGGACATTATTACTACTAAGTGTGCTCTGGCAGAGAATTATTTCTATTAAGGACTGTTACTTTGGGGGGGGGGGGGGCACCCTGGGATAGTATTAGCTTCGCACAATTATTTTTGGGGGACATTATCTTTATACTATTAGTGTCTGTGCGCAGTTATTTTTTTCAGCACTGTGTGCCAATAATTATTGAAGGGGGCACTATCTGTGTGGTAGTAGTATTTTTCAGGGGACAGTTTCTGCAGTATAGTATGGGGGAGCACATCGGGCACAGTATTGGGGGTGGCAGGATGAGGTGTTCAGAAGATGTGAAGATGATGGAAATGTGGGAAACTAATGTCTGTTTGTCAATCTCTGCAGAGACGAGCTGAAAAATCATTTATAGCGGTCTGGTCCGAATGGAGAAGATGAGGAAATAGAACATCTACATCAAAGGTGACATCACTGGATGTAAGAGGTATGTGGCGCGATGTAGGAGAGGAGATGCTCCGGCTCCTCCCCCTGCCATTTGCAGAAGGAGGATTCAGAGCTGGGTGAGGATAACCAAGGGGGGCAGCAGGCCACAGGTGGGTGGCAAATGGTGGGGGGGAACCAGAGGCCTTGAGCAGGATCTGGGGAGGAAGGAGAGCGGAGGAGCTTCCTGGCTGTATGTAGCCTGCTGTTGTTTACTGTATAATGTGAAGCAGGCAGTGCAGCCAGGACACGCTCTCCCCTCTCCGTACGATGTGTAGAGCCGGGCCTCAACGATATAATTTTAGCTGTACAGTGTTTGTTGGGAGTGGCCTATTATATTTAGGAGGGGCTTATAATAATGGGCAGGGCCTATTTTTTTGCTCATTTGGTCTTCTCAGAAAGGCTTTAGGGAATGGGTGGGGCCATAAAATCGGCACAGCAAGCTATGCGCGCCGCATTTTTTTACTTTTCGGACCCCCCCTAGAAAAAATTCCTGGGTGCTCCCCCTGCATACAGCACTCTCATATACACACTGTCACACATGCAGGCACTGTCACACATACAGACACTCACACACACTGTCACATATGCAGACACTCAAACACACACACACACTGCCACTTATGCAGACACACACACACACACACTGTCACATACACAGACGCTGTCACACACACACACTGTCACATGCAGGCACCATCACACACGCAGACACTCTCACATACACACAGTTACACACACACACAGTCACACATGTAGACATTCTCACGTAAATACTGTCACACATGCAGGCACTCTTATAGTCACAGTTATAATTACAGTACATTACATACAGATACCCTCCTCACCTCCTGGCTCTGTATTGCTGTTTCTGGTGTACTCAGCCAGGCTCTTCCCTCTCAGCAGCAGGCTCAGGTCCTTCCCTCTCAGCAGCAGGCTCAGGCTCCTCCCCCTCTCAGTAGCTGGGCTCCATCTCCACACAGCAGCAGTGGGTCCTTCCTTCCTTACTGATTAGCAGAGCTGGCTCATTGAATGCGAGCCTGTCAGCTCTTTTGAGTGAGAGTTTCTAGACCAATCAGCACAGTAAGGCTGGGTCTATTTTCCAGAAAATCGCGTCAAAATGTGGTGTTTTTTGCAGCGATTTTGTAAAAATCAGACCCTGTGGACACAGCTTTAGTGACCAGGAGTGCACCTGAGCAGCACATTATCTTTTTAGCCTGAAGTTCAGAAAGGGGGCCTCACTCATGAGTGGACCAGTCCAAGCTGTATGGGCCCCCTCGCACGCTGGGCCCCTGTGCAGCTGAACTTTTTTTTTTTTTTTTATAAACCATATGCACCCATTATTTCGTCCTACGAAAATTTTGCACTCAGCACGCTCACTACACCACTACATGCAGGCTTTAAGGGATTTAGTTTTTAAAATGGGGTCATTTTTCTGGGGATTTAGTATCATGTAGGCAGCTCAATGTCATTACAAGTGTGTAATGGGGCCTGAAACATTTTCAATTTGTCTTCTGAAAGCCACTGAATGTACCCTGCTGTATGTCAAGACATAAGATTAGGACCACAATGGAGATATTTCTAAAGACAGAAGAAAAGGGGGGATATACTTTGGCATATTGTCCTTCATTTTTATGTGCTCTTTGGGAAAAAAACAACCTTCTTTAAAATGACACTTTTATGTAAAAAAAAATGAAAGTTTATTATTTTTCATCTGCCTAGTATTAATTTCTTCAAAAGTGTAGTGGGAGGAGGTGTCAAAAACTTACTACATCCCTAAATGAATACCTTAAGGGGTCTAATTTTCAAAATTGAGTCATTTCTGGGGGGTTTCTATCATTTTGGCAGCTCATTGCTATTATAAGTACAAAATGTTTCTGTGTTTTGAAAGCTACTGGGTTCTCCCTTATGTTTGGGCCCTGCCATGTACCAAAACATAAGATAAGGGCCACAATGGAGATATTTTTGAAGACAGAAGAAATGGGCTGATACATTTTGGGATGTGCTTCTTTGTTTTCATGTGTTCTTTTTAAAATGACACTTTTGTGTAAAGAATTAAAATTTTATTTAGTTTCACCGACTAAAAAAACAACTACACCCCTAGATGTATAGATTAAGGGGTCTAGTTTTCAAAATAGAAACTCCCCCAGAAGTGCCCCCATAATTCTGGCACCTACAAGCCTCTATAAACTTGGCTTCGTGCAGGAAAAATATGTACTTGTAAGTAAAATTAATTTTAAAATTGTAAGACTAATTTTATTTTTTAAACTAAAACCTTTTTGAAAGTGCAGCTAAAATAAAGAAAAGATGTGGAAATATATTTGTGCTAAAATATTGAACAGTATTCCTGTATACTTGTGAAAAATTGCAGTTGGAAAATAGGAAAATAATGTTTTGCATAGTTTCATTGATTCTTAAATTTTTTAATATATGCAAATTGTATTGGTTGAATTTTACCACCTAAATAAAGTTGAATATCTGATGAAAATACTATGTCAGATGTGCAAAACCTTTATGTAGTTATTCTTTGCTAAAATGACTCATGCCAGATTTCCAAAATTAAGGCCCAAACAGGCTTGGTCACTAAGAGACAAGCTACGGTTACACATTCAGTTTTTTTCTGCACTTTTTAAAGCCAAAGTTAGGACTGGCTCGTAAATGGCAAACACATATAAAGAAAAGGCTGAGTATTCTTCTCTTTTTAAATCCACCCTTGGCTTTGCTTCAAAAACTCCATCAAAAACCTAAATGTATAAAGCCATATTAGAGTGGCAAATCCTGACTCAACCACGGTCCTAATGACTCAAACTAAGGGCTCATGCACACGGCCGTTGCCCGACTGGGACATATTGCGGCCCGCATACAGCGGGTCCACAATACATGAGCACCGGCTGTGTGCACCCCGCATCATGGATCGCGGACCCATTCACTGGAAATGCGGAACGGAGGCACGGATCGGAACCCCATGGAAGCACTACAAGCGAATGGGTCCGCGATCCGAATGTGGCTGCCACAAGGTCAGTGCCCGTGCATTGCGGACCGCAAATTGCAGTCCACAGCACGGGCACTGCCGGCATACGTTCGTGTGCATGAGCCCTAACACCCATGTAGGAATATATGGTGGTGTGAGTTCAGATCATTAGACCCATGGTCTGACAGACTTGCAGCAATAATATGAAGATTAAAGTGATCCCCCATAATGGCTGCCAGAATGAGGCATTAAAGGGGTTGTCCCATGAAAAATACACAGTTTTCAAACCAGCACCTGGATTTGAATACTTTTGAAATTGTATGTTATTAAAAATTTAGCATAGCAACTGAGTTATTCAATAAAAATATATATGTATAGCGCCACCTGCTGTTTGTTCTTTTTCTTATTTCTTTGACCTGCTCACTGAGAAGGCCGCACATGCTCAGCTTCATCTTTCAACTGCCTCTTTAGCTGTGATAGGCTGAGCTGAGACACGCCCCCTGAATGCAGCAGAAAAGACACTCCCCTTGAGCTGCCAGCTTGATATAAATCTAGCAGAGCAATGAATATGGAGATCTCTGGATCCATGTGAGGTACAGGGCTGGTTCTAGCTTTGTTAGAAAGAGATGGTCATGTACTGTATGATGCCTGATTTTCATTTTTTACATTAGTCATGGGATAACCCCTTTAAGCATGCATTAATCAAGAGCTTTGAATATAAACTTATATTAAGAACTCTTTTTTTCAGGTAAATTTACACAGAATTAAGGAACTGAATTTTTGCGATATATATATAGAGAGAGAGAGAAAGAGAGAGAGAGAGAGAAAAGGACCAAATATATTGAACCACATATTGTAAGAATTGCATAAGATGACTCTACTGGCCTTGGATTAGAAGTTTGGGGGAGAAGACATAAGGAACAGAGACATGGTGAAACTGGGAGTTAAAGCTGAGCCAAAGAAGACTGATCATCATGAAAATTATCTGGGACCTAATGGCTTTAGCCTTCACCATGACAGTTGCAAAGTCTTCAAATTTTAGAAGATCCAAAAATCCAAAACAGAAGTCAGAAGGTGAGAGATCATTTATTTTTGCCCTCTTCTAATCTAAATATGCAAGTTAAAAATTTTCATACCAGAATATAACTAAAGCTATGCCAGTGTGTTAAAGGCCATCGTAAATGTAACCTGTCAGCACAATTTTAAACAACAAGTGTTACCTTTATAATCTGGGACAACTGGTCCCTGATGGTGTTTTTATATCCTTTCCTAGACTTCACAATGAAAGAAAATATGAACCTGCCATATGCTAATGGGGAGTTTGAACTCGAGGAGGCAGACTACTTGTCCCTAGAAGTCCAGCTAAACCCGCCCAAACCTTTTTGATGTGATTGACGTTACCAGTGTTGGAAACACCATTCTCTGAAAAGCTGCTGGTCTCCGTCAGTTCGAACTGTCCATTAGCATATGGCGGGAGCAGAAAATAAAGTTCATTTTTACGGCATTCTGTAGTCAGAAAAAAATTGGGCTGACAAGTTCCCCGTGAGACAGATCTAATCAGCTGACATTTGAGACAAATTCCAGGGCTGCTAAATTACATTCCTAGACAGCTATTAAAAGGAGTTTCCAGAACTTTCATTTTGATGACATATCCTCAGAATAGGTCCTCAATATCAAATGGGTAGGATCCTGTACTCAGCATTGACACCACTCTACTGTTACTGGCAGCAAAAACTGTACGGTGGGTGGTATTGTAGCTCGGCTCCGATTCACGTTAATTGGACCGGAGTCGAGTGCACCAGCACTTGAAATTACACAATGGACCGAACCTTCCATCCACTGTATAGCTTATGGCACTAGTAATAAGGTGTAGGAACCCCACCAATCTGATGTTGAGGACCTATCCTAAGGATATGTCATCAGTATCTAAGTCCTGGAAACCAGTTTAACTGCAGTACTTGGCAAGTTTTATTGTGATAGATTGTGTATTTATTTTTTTGTAGCTCAATATACTTTATTATACCAACTATTTAGTAATTTTTCAACAAGTTTTTATTTTATCTATCTATAATTTATCTATGTATTTAGTAAGTATTTTTTCTCTTCTGACATCTCTGTTAATATTTATGTAACTAAATCCTTCCCATGATTATATTTTTCTTGCATTTACACTTCCAAAAAATTATAATGTTAGCATAGCACCTTCTGCACCTTCTACTGAATAGCCCCTCTGTGTCCACCATAGTAAATATACTGAGGTGGACACACATGCTCAGTCTTGCCTCTCTTTCTATGATCCTTTCGGTGTGCAAGGGATTGCTGGTGTAGTGAGGAGAGAAATTTTGTAAATTCTGCTTCGAACTCATAAGAGATTGAATTCTTTTAGTCTAACAGTTTCAACCAAAGAACACATAGAAGGGAATTTATTTATTGTTTGAATTTGTGTTGGCATACTTTATGCCACACTTATGCATACTTTATGCATACTTTATGCATACTTTATGCCACACTTATGAAATGTCGCCTGTTGTTTTTTTTGCCTGCTGTTTGTCTTATCCTTACAACTAACACTTTTGTATAGAAAAGCTACTCCAGTTTTCCAACTTCACCCTACTACTTGAGTGAAATTTCAACTTTTTTGGCAATTTTTTTTTTAAAAAAGCCTCATTGATAATTCTGAAATTAAACTCATTAAAATAGCTATCCACACCCAATTTCTCATCCATATTTCAGTGGAGTGAGTGGTGTAAAAAAGCAAAAAGACCCAAATTGTACAAAAAGTTGCAAAAGCCCAATTTTGTGCCTTTTGAAGCCAGAATTCTGGAGTGAAGGCATGAAAAATCCAGGACAAAGTTATTTACTGATTTTAGCATACCATAGAGAAAACACATCTAATACTATTTTCAACTCTCCTTGGAAGTCACAGAAAGCACAATACATTTACATAAGCATCCACCTGACTAGAGCATGTGGGCCTATAAAATATAAAAAAATAAACAGGTGCAGTAAATAGGCTCATAGGTTCAGGCCATAAGGGTCAAGGGTCCATCTAATATATACAGCTGAGTGTATGTATGTATGTGTGTGTGTATGTACGCTAAATGAATCCACACCGTCTCATTTACAATGACGAATTTTGGCACACAGGTACATCAGGTGTCTGGGAAGGTTTTAGACCGGGTCTCAGCCTTCTAGGACGTACTGTTCCTGAGATATTCCCGAAAAATGCATTAGCCAATAGAAGTCTGGTCACATGACCCTTACTCTCCACGTACACACAGTTTTACAACAGGTTTCCATAACAACCCACCCATTTTTCTTTGCTGCTGTAGGTCAGCTTTAAAGGGGAAGGGCGCTATGTATGACACTGTTAAGGGGGGTATTTCGGTTACCATAAATATAACTTATGTTTTAGACTAATTCATCATCAATCATTACCTCATATAATGTAAATTTTACATATTTACTGTTCAGCAGTAATAAAAGATGTTTTTTTCCACTGCTACCCACTGTGTTTCCTTATAAATTACCATGACATCGACCTGTAATTCAGGCCACCTTCAAAAGAAGTACTAGAATATAACTACATAGAAAAACTATATAGAGAAAAACGGAGCCAATAGGTACTATGAAAATATGGAGTTTTTATTAAGTCACATAATATTAAAAATATATACGGAAATATACATTAGGGAAAAAGTTGGCAATAAACAGAGCGCCATCCCCAGCCAACATCACAATACTGGGTATAAATAGTTAATAAAACCAGAGTACATCAGAGCACCCATAATGAGAGCAGGTCAAAAATGCTAGTAACAAATTATCAAATACGACATCACATAATGTAAACCTGTAAAGATGTAAACCTTAGTAACTCACCAGGACAGAGTGTGATGTGAGACCAGGGATGGCACTACCCCGACGTGCGTTTCGGCGTGCCTTCGTCCGGGGGTAACGCCATCACCATCGACCTTATAAAGTCTAATTGGCCAATCAGAGATCACCCCACTAGATAAGTAAATAATATGCACCTGTACATAATAGCAGCTGGGTCAGCCTCCATCATAAGCGCGCCGCCACAACCCCCAGGCGTCACGTCGCCGAAAATGAAGCACAGTCACATGACCATGACTTCTATGTACGTGCGCTGGGACGTCACCACTTGCGCCGCGTCACTGCTCAGGCGTCATCATGTTGTTACGCGGCGCAAGTGGTGACGTCCCAGCGCACGTACATAGAAAGAAATCTAAAACTGTCAGTTGCCTCCATCTGGTCATGGAAAAAGGAAACTGCATATGTAGTATGGTGCAACAAAACAATCAAGAAAATACACCAAGACCGCATACAAGCCATATGATCATAATTGCGCAATATAACAGTGCATGATTGAATAGATAACTAAATAAATAATGCTAATAATACATGGAATGAATAATATAAGTAAATTAAACAATAAATAATGAATAATTACTACAATCATGATTAGTGAAAAGTGAAAGAAATAATAATAAAAGAAGGACTTAAAAGACTCGCCCCCAGGTCATGCTAAGCCACACCCCTGAGGTGGTCAGGCCACACCCCCTTCCACTCCGCAGCTGACGAGGATTGAAAAAATGAAGATAAAAATCAACTTCTGTCTGCTGCCGGGGTGGGAGGGAGTGCTGCTGTCTGAGAGTGAGCTGTTCAAAAGGACATCCCTGTGTTCGTCCAGGCCCTGCATCGTACGGAGGACAGGAAGTCTGAAAGCTGGACTGTCCGGCCTAAAACCGGACCTCTGTCCACCCTAGGGGCAGGCTACTGTGGAGATCATGGTTAAAGGAGAGGATGCTGTGGATGTTATTGTTTAGGTGGACAGGCTGCTGTGGAGGTCAGTGTTAAAGGGGCGGGCTCTGTTGAGGTCACTGTTAAGGGAGGAGGGGACTGTGGAGGCCACTATTAAATGGGCTGCAGGGTACTGTGAGGTCACTGTTAAGGGAGTGGGGTACTGTGAGGTCACTGTTAAAGGGGCAGTCGCTGTGGAGGTCTCTGTCAAGGGGGCCAGGAATGGTGGAGGTCAGTTAAGGGGCGGGTGCTGTAGATGTCACTGTTAAGGGGGCAGGCCCCTGTGGAGGTCACTGTCTAGGGGGTGAGGTGCTGTGGAAATCACTGTTAAAGGGGCAGGCTACTGTGAAGGTCAAAGTTAAGGGGGTGGGCTGCTGTGGAGGTCCCATTTTAAGGAAACGAGGCACTGTAGGGGGGGCAGTGTTAAGAGATGGGGGCTGTGGAGCTCACTGTTAAGGAAGCTGGGTGCTGTAGAGATCACTGTCGATATCTTTTAACGACACACACAAACATTAAATTAAATAGATGAAATATACCCAGGCGAAGTATAGTAGCTTACAAATCCAATAGGTTCAGAGATTGGCTAAGCTGCTAAAATGATTTTTGAACTGAAGTGACAATTTATTGCTTTCTTTACAGTTCTATTTATCCACATTGTTTTTTTCTTGTTCCTTAACCTTTTATTCTCATAAGGTATGTACTTCCCTCAATTAGATATTAGGACACTTTTAAAAATATCCCATTTTGTGGCCGGATTTTTATTTTTGAGGACTTTGTCCCAGTTAGTTAGGCCAATGGCCTCTTAGTTGGCTGAATTTTGCTTTTTTGAAGTTTGGTACTTTTGTTCCTCCCTGAAGAAACACTCTTTTGAATGACAATTGGAAAGTTATTATTTTATGGTCACTATTTCCCAGGTGTCCCCCAACTTGCACATCTGTTGGTCTGTCAGGTCTATTGGTTAATACTAGTGTTGATCCAGCACTAGTGATGATCGAGCACTAAGGTGCTCGTATGCTCGGGTGCTCTGGCCGAGCACTCAGGGGTGCTTGAGTGCTCAGCCGAGCACCCGAGCATAATTGAAGTCTATGGGAGTAAACCAGGCACCCCCCGCTCTGCCTGGTTTACACAAGTGCCCCAAATGTAAAAAAAAACACACAGACACAGACATAGAGACATACTTACCTTCCCTGGCAGCTCCCGACCTGCTCCAGCAGGAAGACGATGCACAGAGTGGTAATTTTTACCACAGCGCCACCTGCTGGACGGGAGGAGGGAGCTGCAGGGAAAGGTAAGGATGGAACCGTCATGACCCCAATGCAAGTCAATGGGGACGGATCCGTTTACTAATGTGTCACACCAAATGGATCCGTCCCCATTAACTTGCATTGGGGTCATGACGGATCCATCTAAGGGACTCGAGCTTTGTGAGTTCGGCCAAGCATGCTCGCTCAACACTATCGAGCACCAAAGTGCTCGGGTGCTTGGGTAGAACACTAGGTGATGCTTGAGTGCTCTACAGAGCACCCAAGCACAATGGAAGTCAAAGGCAGAACCAGAGCACTAAACCAGGCACCCCCTCCTCTGAAGAGGGGAGGGTGTTGGGTTCATAGGAAAAGGTCAGAAAATGATGGAAACACCACTAAAATGGTTTGGGAACAGCATGGGGAGGATGTCTGGATGCATCTTGGACTCCAAAGTCACTGCTGTTAACAATGTTGTCCGAGTATTACGCCACTTTTACAGAATGACAATAATACGCCCAAAACCGAAGATAAAATTGATTTTAGAGGAAAAATTGTTAGGAAACATATATTTACTTGTATATAAAGTGCAAGTGCTGCCAAAAATTACAAGGAACAGGCACTCCGATACAACCGATATATCACATAAAGGAGGGCCTCATTCACATTGTGGTACAATTGTTAATGTAGTGGGACTCCTACACTCATAAAGTGTAAAGTGAAAGGGCTGCCAAAAATTACAAGGAACAGGCACTCCAATACACCCTTTATTACACATAAAGGAGGGCATCAGACACACCCTTGAAAAATTATGATTGATGGCCTGCTGCTGACACTCAAAAACATTTGGGGTGAGGGTCTGCTGCTGAGCTGACCCTCTAAAACATTATGGGCGAGTGCCTGCTGCTGATCTGACCATCTAAAACATTAGGGGCGAGTGCCTGCTGCTGATCTGACCATCTAAAACATTAGGGGCGAGTGCCTGCTGCTGATCTGACCGTCTAAAAACGGCATCCCCAAACTGCGGCCCTCCAGATGTTGCAAAACTACAACTCCCAGCATGCCAGGATGGCCTACAGCTATCAGCCTACAGCAGGGCATGGTGGGAGTTGTAGTTTTACAACAGCTGGAGGGCTGCAGTTTGGGGATGCCTGGTCTAAAACATTAGGGGCGAGTGCCTGCTGCTGATCTGACCGTCAAACATTAGGGGTGAGGGCCTGCTGCTGAGCTGACCGTCTAAAACATTAGGGGTGAGGGCCTGCTGCTGATCTGACCATCTAAAACTTTAGGGGTGAGGGTCTGCTGCTGAGCTGACCCTCTAAAACATTAGGGGCAAGGGTCTGCTGCTGAGCTGACCGTCTAAAAAATTATGGGTGAGGGCCTGCTGGTTACTGTCTAAAAAATTAGGGGTGAGGGCCTGCTGATTACCCTCTTAAAAATTAGGGGTGAAGCCTTGCTGGTTCCCCTTATAAAAATTAGGGGTGAGGGCCTGGTGGTTACCCTCTAAAAATTAGGGGTGAGGGCCTGCTGGTTACCCTCTTAAAAATTAGGGGTGAGGGCCTGGTGGTTACCCTCTTAAAAATTAGGGGTGAGGGCCTGCTGGTTACCCTCTAAAAAATTAGGGGTGAGGGCCTGCTGGCTACCCTCTTAAAAATTAGGGGTGAGGGCCTGCTGGTTACCCTCTTAAAATTAGGGGTGAGGGCCTGCTGGTTACCCTCTTAGAAATTAGGGGTGAGGGTCTGCTGGTTACCCTCTTAAAAATTAGGGGTGAGGGCCTGCTGGTTACCCTCTTAGAAATTAGGGGTGAGGGCCTGCTGGTTACCCTCTTAAAAATGTAAAGGTGAGGACAGCCTAATAAGCAGTTTGAGTTTGATATGATGGAGGAAGAGGACAAGAAGAGGAAGAGGAAGCCGTGCATGGGAATACAGTGCATTCAATACACCCTAAAAACCACATTTAAAGTTCCTTTATGTTCAACCGCTTTCCTCTGGTGGGGTAGCGAAGTCAGGGGCAATCCAGGCCTTGTTTATTTTGATAAGCGTCAACCTGTCAGCATTTTCAGTTGACAGACGGATGCGCTTATCAGTTATTATGCCCCCAGCTGGACTAAATACCTGCTCCGACAAAACGCTGGCGTACTACGTACTCTGCCGCCAGCGTTGTCAGCTGGAAATTTTTGGAGCAATTTTTCCACAAGGGCCTTTTGGTATTGCACCATTTTGCTAGTCCTCTCCACCACAGGAATAAGAGATGAGAAGTTCTCTTTGTAGCGGGGGTCGATCGGTGTTGGCTAAAATGCGTATAACGCGAGGGTCACGGGAAAGGCAGCATAGCATAAAGTCAGCCATATGTGCCAGAGTCCCAACAGACAAGGCTTCGCTCTCCTCACCAGGAGGATGACTCTCAATCTCCTCGTCCTCTTCCTCCTCTTGGGTATGTGCTATGGGTACTACCCTCTGTAGCGGGGGCAACCGTCTCCTGCTCCTCCTCCTCCAATTCGCGCAGAGAAGACGGACCGAGGGCGGTCTGACTATCACCCTGTGTAGTATCTTCCCCCATTTCCACCTCTTCCACATGCAAATCGTCCGCCTTAATTGTGAGCAGTGAGCGTTTCAGTAGACACAGAAGTGGGATGGTTAGCGCTGATAATAGCACTATCGCCGCTCACCATCTGTGTAGATTCATCAAAGTTGGGTAAAACCTCACAGAGCTCAGACATCCATGCCCACTCGTCACTTGTGAAGAGCGGAAGCAGACTGGAAAGGCGACGACCGTGTTGCAGCTGGTATTCCACTACTGCGGAACGTGGAGTTCCAGTGCATGCTCAGGTCGCACAGCAGTCGGTGAGCTCGCAAGTGCAAGCGCTGCTGCAGCGTTTCCAGACCAGCAGATGCTGTAGGTGACTTT